>JADDOH010011659.1:0-30353 GCA_016648135.1 Agrypnia vestita
TTTTTTTATTATAATATATTTATTTAATCAAAGTATGTACCATTGCTATCTATGCACTTTTGCCATCTCATAGGTAGTTCATCGATCCCTTTACTAAAAAAACCATTCGGACGGAAATCAATAAAATCTTTGAAGGCGGTTTGAACTGCCCCATCGGAGTTGAATTTTTTCCTTTGCAAGAAGTTATCCAAATTTCGAAAAAAATGGTAATCTGTTGGGGCAAGGTCCGGATAGTACGGTGGATGTCTTAGACATTCCAATTGAAGCTCCTCTAATTTGGTAGCCGTCTGTTGTGCAGTGTGTGGTCTAGCGTTATCATGAAGCAGCAGTGGCCTAGAGCGATTAACCAGCCTCGGTTGTTTAGCAGCTATTTTTTCCATCATGGTTTGCAGTTGCTGACAATAGACATCTGCCGTAATCGTCTGGCCAGATTTAAGAAAGCTGTAGTGAACGACACCAGCACTATTCCACCAAACGCTCACAAGTAACTTTTTTGGAGTCAATTTTCGCTTGGGGCATGGTTTGGCTGGTTCGGCAGGGTTCAGCTATTGCGATGAGCGCTTCCGATTATCGTACAGGATCCACTTTTCATCACAGGTAATGATTCGATTTAAAATCCCTTCATTATTGTGCCGGTTGAGTAATGCAACGCAGCAGTCAACGCGCGTTTGTTGATTTGCTTCACTCAATTCGTGCGGTACCCACCTTTCAAGCTTTTTCACCTTACCAATTTGCTTCAAGTGGATTAAAACAGTTTTATCACTAACACCGCAGCCTGCAGCTAACTCGGATGTGGTTTGCGATGGATCCGCTTCCACAATAGCCTTCAATTCTTCATTATCAACTTTGGTCTCCGGCCGTCCACGGGGCTTGTTCTGCAGGTCGAAATTTCCAGAACGAAAACATTGGAACCAAAAACGCACTGTGTTTTCTTTTACGGCACCGTCGCCATACACATCATTAATCCTTCGAGCCGTATCTGCAGCACTGGTGCCATGGTGGAACTCGTACTCGTAAATAACGCGATATTTCAAGTTTTTCATTTTGTAAACTGAGTGACGCAAAGAAAAAAACAATTGAGGAAAAAACAAATGAATTATAATTTTCAAAACACAAATACATGAGTAAATAGCTGTATAAATTTGGATTTGGAATTCCTAACCAAAGAGAAGATATTTGAGATCAAATTTGCCAGTACGGCAAAACGCCAATTTCATATGTAAGGACCTAATATATTGTTGATACTTGATGTGGTTTCTTTTCTAGAGATCCATTGATCCATTCACACATTACCTTTTTACTTATAAATCAAAATTTTGTCTAGATTTCATTTTAAATTAAATTTCTTTTCACTTTTCCATTTTTTATTTAAATCCTACTTATTTAATACTTACAAATGTGAATGTTTAGATGGTTGGATGAATGTTTGTTACTCAATCACGCCAGAACGACTAAACGGATCTGGTTGAAATTTGGCACAGAGATAGATTATTGTCTGCAAAAGTACAAAAAATACTTTTTATCCCAGTCAAAAGCTAGTTAATTATAAAGCTACCGAAGTTCGGTAGATTTAAACGAAGTTCGGCAGATTTAAACGAAATTCAGCCAAAGACGAAGTTCGGTAAAGGTTGCCGAAGTTCGGCTATACCGAATGGGAAACGAATTTCGGTGCATCTCTAATTTTTATCTCATCCACTTACATATATTTCCTCATGCACGCTCTTCGTTAAGCTTTTAATATTCGCCATTATGAACAAATAAGAGCCATAGTCACAATACATTCTATTACTTATATAACTATGCATTATATATACATATACATTATATAACTGCTGATAATACCTGACTCCAAGCATAGATCTTTATTTTCACATATATTTACCCAATACACTCTCCGAAACTCTGAACACGAGGTTATGGTTGACATTGAAGAATCATCTTAATCGATATAATAATCATATATAATTTCCAAACAAACAAATTTATAAAACTTGAATCAAATTTTTCATTATTTATTTATGAATGTTGAAATAATTTCATAATTTTACATTGTATCAGTGTATCCCATACAGTGCAAGCTCATCAGGCCGCGTAATATGTAAGATGTAAAAAAAATAATTAAAGAGTTGCCCAAAAGCTTTATATCGTAAAGCAAATGATCACAGACAGAAAAAGAAACTTAATACTTTGATATAACCGAATACGCCAAGAAATATAATTGGCAGAACACATAGTTCAAAAGATGGACAAACCTTGGCCGTACCTAGTCATCCAGTGATATCCGAGGGGAATCAAGAGGACTATAGGCTATCCTAAAACATGGCTGATTACATCATCAATGTGTGCTGAACAAGAACTCCGCAATGCATGGCATCTAGCAGTAGATAGCTATATAAGTACATTTCAAGATATGTTTACAAACTAGCTCTAGTGTGGGAGACATTTATTAGAAACTAGATTGCCTCAAAAAAGTCGCCAGCAAAATCATACCTAAAAAGAATACCAGTGTATAGAATACATACTAGTACCATGAAAATGTCAAGTTAACCATATTTTCACGAGATTCAAAAATCGAAAAAACTGATAATCGAAGCATTAAGAACAATATAGAAGATTTTGGAATAAACTGCAAATCGGTCCAAGACCTTACATATGTGCGGGGCATGCCCAATCAATTAGTTGTTGTTTTGTCAGAGGCGAAGCAATCAAAATCGAAACGTGCGACACCACTGACTAATGTCGCAAGAGGGGTACCCACGGAAATGAGGAGTTTTCTAGTGTGAACATGAGCGATACAAACGACATGCATCGTGCATATATTAAGTGTATCAGAGACAAGTGAAATATTCTCGAGAAACATTCTAGCAAGTGATACGCAGTGCAAATTAAAATTGTGCTCCAGTTAAGCTCGGATCCATTGATATTCTGTATTAAATTCTTTTTAAATGTGTCTCACCATTTTCCACTTGAGAAAACTACGAGAATGTACTCATATTTATGTTTATTCCGCTCCGTCAAATTCCTACCAAAAAATTCCGTCCAAACTCCGAAAATTTGATTAACGCAGAAATACACAACTAAACAAAGGTTAAAGCACAAAACTGCATTACATTTATTAAAAACATGATCACACCCCTTTATTCATCGAATAATTTTTCGCCTAGATCACAGATCACGCTCCATAACTCTTAATAAATATAGCTTTTGTGATTTCTGTATGAATAAATTTGACTTGTATATCGGCGTGTGATTTATGACACGATTTCTCACTGAAAATTGTTGAGAGCGAAAAGCGCACCCCCTCCCATCCCCTACACCCTTATCTCATACGCTTTCTTGTTTTTATTTACATGCCTGATTTGCTTAAGTTATTCTTTGCCCTATAAATCACGTGTCCCAAATAGCGACACTGATATTCAAAATAGTGCCTGATAAATTACCCCGCGAGAAAAGTATGGAGAACTTTAGAAGGAGAAATTTTTTTTTCGTTTAATATACAAGATTTTCAGAGCCAAAATATTTACGAATGTACCTACATCACAAATTTTAATATTCTTCCAATAGATAAATTGAAAAAAGGTCGTAAGGGATGTTTGGAGGATGAAAAAATGAGACGTTTATTATACTTTGAAATAACATTTTCTGCTGAGAGAGAAACATTTTGCACACCGAGTCGGATTGCACATTCCAAAGACATAATATAGAATATGTACGAAAAAATTATAATATTAATGTAACTTTTTATGTCGAAGATGATATTAAAAACAATAAAGTTTTTTAAAAAAAAAATTATAAAAAAATATTAAAATATGGATTTCATATAAATACATAAAAGATAATTTTATAAATCAATTAAGTTATATAAAACAATAATATTTTTTTAATAGTTACATCAATATTTTTTTTTAAAATCCATAATATACAATGTTTTTTCTTCTTCTTCTTCCTGTTAGGGGCATTGCCTCGTAATTATATTTCTCTGCATTGATATTTATTCCACGCCAGGCCTTTCACTTCTAAATAGTTTATACATTTGCTTTACTAAAGTAATTGGACCTATAAACTTAAGTGGGTAGACAACTTTCCGCCTTTCTCAATCCCTTTTTTATGCATGCAACATTTATCAAAATAGAATTCCTTGTATTTTAAAATAAAATTAAGATATTGTCACTTTTGAAGTGTTTGTAATTATACTTGTACACTAATATATAACGTATTATTCCTACAAGAGGTAATGTTGAGAAAGATATCGAGAAGACAGTGACTGCGGAGAATAGGGTGAACGGTGCTTTGAATGCAATAATTTCTAATAGAAATATGTCTACTGAGGCAAGACTAGCGGTACATAATGGAATTCTGGTACCAACACTGATGTATGGAAGTGAAGCTTGGAGCTGGCATAAGTGGAATGAAAGTAGACTGAGTGAAAAGGTGATGAGATCCCTCCGACGTATGTGTGGCAAATCCATTTATGATAGAGTAAAGAATGAAGATATTAGGAATGAATATAAAGCTGATCTTAGCATAATTAATAGAATTAAAAAAGGGTCGCTTAAATTTGGTCATGTTGGGCGCATGAATGAGTAAATAATGGTAAGAAAGATATATAACGCAAGTGTTGACGGTACCAGAAAGAGAGGGCGACCGCGTAAGACGTGGCACGACCAGATTATCCAGATACTGGAAGATGGTCCCGTTAGAAGCCTCAATAACCGTCGAGCTTGCATGCGAACATGTATGAATGTGGATGAGGCGAGATTTGTATGTCGGGACAGAATAGTGTGGCGCTCTATCCTCTCTGCTTACACCCATGGGGAAACTGCATGATTGTAAATAAGTAAGAATGTTCGCAAAGTGTACTTTGAGATCAGTTTTAACCTAGCAGGGCGGACGTGGGACATATCTCGGATTTTGGAAGCATAAAATATGAAATATATTAATTTATATATTGTCACAGATTCGCGTAGTAACATCCAAATGAAACACTTTTAATTAAATTAAATTATATATACAATATAAAGTCACTAGATACAAACTTCAGCTCTAGAATTTTTTACACGTAGGTACTTTTCATTCGTGTTAATAAATCGTTTGTCTGTTCGCACCCGTTCACAGATGGCTTTGTAGATTCGCGCCCGTTCGCCTTTTCTGTTTTCTATGGCCGTCTCTATAGTGTCAAATTCTATTGGTTACGCGCTTGCTACGCAATTTATAGAAAATATTTTCTTTTATATTTTCGTGTTCTAGTTCTTTCTAAAATTTTCAATATTGTTCGGATGACTTCAATTATCGAGGGCCAAGTATTGTACACTTTTGGGTCTGACACAGCAAATGTCTGGACTCAGAATTCACTCTTCTGATAGTGGTTGATCGGGCTGAGTCGAGAATTTAACATCTACTATCCAAACTTGAACATTTATCTACTATCCGATTTGACTATTGAAGATACAGAGACTATATGTTACAAGTATGTGGCTTTATAATATACTTTTTCAGAAAAACGGAATCAATTTTATTCACGCAAAACACATGCTGTTAAATGCAAGAATAATAATATTTTACAAGAGAAAACATTGTAATCAATACAACTGAAATAGCATAAATATAATAACAGCTGCAGGCTCCTTGCTGTCACCTTCCACATCTCTGGAGCATCATAACACTTCTGAAGTTCTAAGTTATTTAATAATATTCTTCTTCTTGTGTCTTATACCTTTAACGGACATTGGCTATCATTACTTTATTTACTGTGGCCCTAGCTTAACTAGCTTAACTATAAACCAGCCAAGCAACTGTCCTAGATTTTTCAGCAATTATGTTCCCTTTCTTTCAGGGTCCCGACTTCCGGCAATCTTTTCCAGCATTTTGAGGTGTATGACCTCATACTAGATATCTTCTGGATTTCAATCGTAATTTGTTCATTCAGCTTATTTTGAGTATTCTCCCATAGGTCCACAACTCGAACGCTTCAAGTCGCTTTCTCAATTCTTCGGTAAGCATACCAGCTATCATTCCATAAAATAATATCGAGAACACGTAGCATCTAACCATTCGCATACGTAATCCAGGGTTGAGGTCATGACTGCAAGACATCTTCTTCATGTGGATAAAGGTTGCACGAGCTTACCCAATGCGCATTTTATTTGATTTAACAATATTAAAAATAAGTCATTTATATTACTTTACTTCAGTAAGAATTTCAACTAAAGGGCGCTTTACAAAAAAATTGTCCAATATTTATTATACCTTGCTCCGAGTCATTAATAAGAAACCATTTACATACCAATCAGACAGACTATTCAGAGAATTTAATGTACTGGACGTTAGACAGCTGTTCGTTAAGTCTACCCTCATCTTCTACATCAAAAACACAAACCACCTAACAGCAACCAGTAACTCGCATTCACATAATACTAGACAAGCATTACGAAACCTTGACGAAATACCAAAAACTAAGACAACACATGGACAGAAAAATTACTCATACATAGAGCCTAAAATATTTAACATATTTAAAACAGACTTCCCGGAAATCAGAATACACTCAAATAATAAAATAAAAGCTTTAACAAACAACTGGCTTACCTCCAAAGGTAGAACAGCAACTGAAAATTTACTTATTGTAATTGCATAATAATGTCTACAAATAAAAATATATACCTATATAAATAAATAAATTAATTAAGGAAAAAAAAAATAATCGAAAACAAAACTTTATCCTCTTTTACATTAAACAATTATTCTACACATATTTACACTTGGACTTATGACTCACTCAACTTTCACTAACATTGCACTTGATACTTTGTAGATAGATAATTACTACCTTATGAAAATAAATATTACTGACGAATTCAAAAAAATATTATAATTGTCTTCTATAACGCCACTCTGGGACAGGCGTAGCCTAGTAGAGTGGCATAATCCATAAATTTAACAACAAAAAAAATGTGTAATTTATCTTATATTTTATTGTTAAATTAGTATTAAGTACCTTTATTTGTAAACAAGGATTTTTTTTGAAATAAAAATAAATTTAAAATTTAAAATTGCGAACTTATTGAAACGATTATTCAAAACCTTTTGTCTTCATTCTTTTTTTAAACAATGTTTCTAATGCACTATTATCCGGATTACATAAGGAAGAGAGTTCCACGCCTTTGGACCTGCTACCGCAAACGCCCGTTCACTGCACCTCCTTGATTCTCTGGTGAGGTGATCACGTTTCTGTGTCGTAGACCTTGCGCAAGGTTTTATTTTCGAAGACATGCATTTGCAATAAGGCGAGAGACCAGGTAAGGTAACAAGCTTCTCAAATGTAAGGACATTCGGTTGTATCAGCGTTGTGTACAGTTTGATATATAGAATCTGTGACTAATATGAAGGCAGTAATTTCCGTAAAGTAAAGTAAGGAGCTTTCCCCTTTTACACTTCAATCAATTTCACGCTGGATATTATTGTTACCTACTAATCATATTGCTTCAAACTTTTTTATTTCTTTGTTACTATATTTCAACTATTGCCAATATGAAACCATCACGAATAAAAATTGTAAAAATTAAAAGCAATTTAAATTTGACGAAAATTGCTTCCTTACTATCACCCCATTTCTCCGTGAGGGTAGGCAGAGAGGATGGAGTGCCACACTTTTTTTTCCTTCTTCTTCAACAATTTGTTAAATTCGCGCAATGAGAACAAAAATCATGACCTTTTCCTATCACAATAATTAACATGTTATTCAGATTTCAATATTTCATATAATTTCGATTTTTTTTCCAAATACATGTTTAAACAAAAGTCATGCTTATTGTTCTCACTGCTCGCCCCTGCACAACACTTAGGCGTTAGTCGCCCAAAAGTCATGAAAATGAAAAAATTAACAAGTGGTTGCCGCATGAACTAAACGAAATAAAATTGTCTTTAAGAAGATTATTCTTCTCTTTTTTTCGCAACAAAGTATCTAGTATTTAACATTTCTCAAACGTATAGAGTCGATTTGAATGGTGTTTATCTCGATTTAAAATGTTAATTATTACCGTGATTAATGTGATTTTGCATTACAAGATCATAAACCGCAATTATTTTGCTATTAACCTGATAATTCCTTTTAGATGTATGAAAATCATTTCGCTTACACGCTGCGTGATGAAAAATGTATTGAAATATATTTTTTTAAATGTGAAATCTATTAAAATGCTAGTTGCTTATTAGGTAGGTAATTTTTTCTTTAAGAAAAATAGAGATATGAACACGGAATACGTGTCGCATCAATATTCTTACTACTCTCACAGTAAGTTAAAAACCTGCGTTATGAAAATAGGACTAACTTTCTGTAAAGGGGATCGAACCACCGACCATCAGATCACTAGTCAACCTCATGACCACTACACCAACAAGCTACTTATATTGAAATAATCTATTTCAAATTTTTAAATATTTTTCTCAGCGTGAAGGTACATTCTTTATCACAGCGTATAAAATTGTACAGAGATGAACTAAACAACTTCTCGGGGATTGGATCACAGCGGAAGCGTGTCCTCCTTCGGGAATATTAGGACACATTTACAATACAGTTTACTTAAACTATATTATAAATGTGTCTTAATAAGCAAATACTTATTTATTCTTGAATAAGTTGGTAAATCCCAATATAAAAACAAAACGCATTTTTTACAAAATACGTTATTTATTTGAATTTCAGAAATTTCGTTTCAACCAAGACTCTTCAAATACAAACGTATTAAAGCGCGACTTATTCACTAAGACATTATACTTTTTAAGAGTATGTATTAAGTTTGAACATTCCATAATTGTTTCAAAATATACAAGCTCCTAACATTTTTTGAAACAACTCAAACGTAATGAAACAAGCCGTAAACCAGACAGGATACCGAGAAAATTATGTTAGTTTCTTGTACTGTGATCATGTTGAATTTAATTATTTTATAAATAAACAGAATTACATTATAATTAATCATTTATCTGAATGTCATTATTTGTAATATTTCTCGCATCACTTTGATTATTTTATATGGATTACTTTTTCATATTATTCTCAGTGCTGTATTTTGGAGAAATATTAATTTTACCACCCTTATATTAGCTTCACTTGTTTGTCTGTCTGTCTAAACGGAATTTTATAAACGATATTTCACCCACATACCAATATACAATCGAGCTGAAATTTTGCACACAGACTTATTCTTGATGACAATACATGAATCAGATTCACTATTGAATCAAGTAATCCATTATAATTAATCATAGTAAAAGTTTTTATGGTTAAATAGTTAATGAGCTCAGCAAAAAAAAATATTTTTGACTTTTAATTTAAATATAAGCGCGGTTTAAAAAAAAAACTTTTAAGTCTTCATTAGACAGAAATAGTATATTGCTGCAGTTTAATTATGCGGTTTTTTAGTAAAAATCCTGACATGATGTTTGTTTTTCGAAGAAATACTTTCGTGGTAGTTAAATGTCGAGAAAGTTATGACAAAAGCCGAGTGACTTGAAAAGCTCGAAACCGGGTGAAAACGAATCGAAGTCGCTCGGACCAAAGTGAACAGGGTTTTGTGTTATTATGAAAGGTCGTAAAAATACGACAGAATATTTCAGAAAAATTAATGCAGAAGATATGTCTATATATTCTGGTGGTCTGTATTTATTACACTTTTTTTAAATGTACAATTTTACAGGATGTTTTTTTAAATGCGGAAGACTTTGAAGTATAATAAAACACAAAAAATATTTTTCTGGAAGTATTAATGAAATTAGCTTAATTTGACAGATAATTTTATGACATTGATATTTGTATATAATTTTGGGTATGTGACTGCCCTAGCCGGCGCGTACAAGGCGTAATCTAGAGATCAAATTTTCACACTTCGCTCTAAATCTCGCAAATACTATTCTCATACACACTCGTGTTTCGGCAATAATGCTTCCAATGTTGGCTTCCAAGTGCTTAATTATTTCTGGTTTATCGGCGATTTTACATATCCCCAGAGAAAATAATCTAATAATTAATTTCGTGAAATTATTCATTCGTCAAATGTCTCTTTCTGTAAATGAATTGTTTCGCGCGCTGTATGGCATGTGTGCCGTCTGCTGAAACCACATGTCTGCAACATTAATGCCTCCCAATTGTGGCACGAAAAAGTTTGTAATCATGTCTCTGTACCGCTCATCATTAACTGTAACGTTCTGACCATCATTATTTTTGAAGGCAATGGACCAATGATTCCACCAGCCTATAAACTTTTTCTGGAAGTATTGATGTTTCGACAATGGCTTGTGGATTATCATCGATCCAAATGTGGCATTTCTGTTTATTGACAAAGCCATTTAATCAAAACCGTGCTTTTTTCAATAAACATATTTGGATTGTGAAAATTGGACCTCCAGATTACGCCATTACAGCATGCGCCAGCCACGATGGCTACATGCCCGAAATCACACTAAAATATTAATTTTTGAAGCCAATTTCATATATTTAAAAACATTTTTCTGTGTGTTATTTCAATTTAAAGTTCTCCGCCTGTAAAAAACACCCTTTATATGTATTCTATTTAAACAAATGACAAAACGGAATTCTACGTAGGTATTCGGATTTTAAACTATCTTTTGTTGTCTGTGTATTTTTTTGTATTAAATATCCCAGTAAATACAAGATATTCTCTGTATTTTCGATTATTTTTATAGGACTGATATTTCGCTTTTATGGCTGCAGTAAAAATAAGTCGATGTAAGATTATCTTTAAAATTACTAAATGTAGAGAAATACTGAAATGTCAGCTATTCTTGGCACTAGATTTGTTATTGGGATAAATGTAAAATAAATTGCAGGTATTTGACTCATAGTTTCTGGGGTCGACATGACGCAATAACCACAAAATAACTAATCTTTTTAGGGTTTTACAACAACATTATTTATATTTATGTATTTCCACATAATATAAACAATATTGTATTCATAATGCTAGCCACACTGGGCCATGTCAGTGCTGAGATATTTTACACTTTTTTATGTGGATGTTAGTTTAAACTGTCAGTGATTTTATGTGATTTTAAATTGAATATTATTTATAATATTCTATCGGGTATGTTATCGTAATAATCTTATATTAGCCCCTTTTATACAACATTCTACACTTCTTCAATTTTTACGTGATGTAAATTATATAAAATAAGCACTAATATTATAAATTAATAATAAATTATAGAAGTCTCACAGAGACGAATGTAATTTATAGATGAGAAAAGTGGATGAATGTCTCTTCAACGATGGCTCAGGGCTCGCAACCTGTATGAGCTGGATTAAGTGATCACAACGTTCGCCAATTCGTAAAAACGTCCACATATTATCAATTTTTTTAAAGTTCTCTGTATTTGTTCGAAATCAGGAATCATTCATATATTTCTTTATGGTCTCTGCTAGACACATCTGTTGTTTTTTTTTCTCATTAACAAGTTAGCATACACAGCTTTCATAACTGGTAATGATACTTCTATATTTTATTATTAAAGTGAAGTTTTTTTAGCAATATTCCTTTTAACGTGTATATGATGTATACGTATTTATTAACATTGAATTGTGTAGAATGATCACTTAAGACAACTCTGTTTCTCATATAAATATCTTAGTCTCCGTGAGACTGTCATAATTTATTTTAATTAAATATTTTCGTCATTTGGATGGCACAGTTTTTATAAGGTTTTAGACGTGTAACAAAACAATCTTAATTTTCGTCGATTGTAGAATTCACATGCCATGCGTCAAATGCGTATCATATTTTTCATACAGAAAGAGAAACACTAAAGAAATCAAGAACCGCGTAACTCCGAGTTCGCGTAAATCGGGGGATTACTGTATGTTATAATAGGATTTAAACTGGGTCTACATGATTCATTTCACCGAGAGAGTTGATGTGACTGATCTACTAGGTAATACACGATACAACGCCTCTATATCTTCAAGTACTTTATATCCCAGACAACTTCTAGTAGGCGTCATCTTTTCAGGTCAGCCTATACTGCAGTCTCAGGAAGAGTTTTTGAATTGATCAGCTGTTGTCAGAAAATCAAGTTCAATGAACGGGCTAAAAGCGTGGGATCCTTACCTTTGATAAATAATTAGAAATGATTTCACCATATCAATCAATAAAAAAATCACTATCATCGCCATTTGAACCGGGAATTTTCTTTTGTCGGTGAGAGCTTTAACAGATAGCTACGCTGCTGTATTCAAAAATCAAAATTTCTAAAAGTTTATTTCGTGTCAAAGTCCCGGTTATGTTTTTTGTATTTTTTATATATAAAGATTTTCTCTTGTTTATTTTTCTAAATTTGTTCAATTTTAACGAAATAATGTACTGAAAAATCACATTATCACAAGTGATTAAAAATTAAAATAATTATTTTAATCTTAATTAACATTACAAAATTGCTATCGCAATAAGCTTCGCTTTATAAATGCTAAATTATCCGAGAAAAAATGCATTTACTTCGAAAACACGTACCACATTGTATAAAAATAACTGAATTATCTGAAATTATGTGTGTTATCTTTGGTTCATTGGGATAACCTTTATGCCTATAAATTACCCACATCTTTATCTTGAAAGTTACGGCGAAAACATTATGCGTTTTATGACGTTATTTAAATAAAACGAATTGCGGATTTGGTTTTTAAACAAACTATCAAAAAGGATTTAAAATTTGTTATCTCGTAAGGCTGTAGACAGTTGCAGAGATTTTAAATATAAAATAATATTTACCATTTATGTATTAATTTTTAAAAGTTGAATATCGAATTAATTTTATACTTACATAATGTATTAGGACATTAATGTGTTTAATTTTAAGAAAAACATTTTTGGAATATTTTGAGTTTGTTCAAATCTTTCAGAACAGTGCTGGATTTATGTCACAGAGACATTATTAATCAATTAATGTATTTTATGTATATTATAGATAAAGTGATCACTTAAACCAACCATAAAGATAGGTCATAAGTCCTATGTACACCCAAATGATTTCTATACCTACTTTCCCATAATAATACAGTTTCGTCTCTGTGAGATATCTATAATATACATTAAAAACATTTTTCTTACGAATAAACTAACAATTATATATGATAGTTCTTTAACGAAAACAAGTAAGGAGATTTGCTTAGAAAGTTACCAAAAAAATTGTGTATCGATAAAAAAAAAACCTACATTACACCGGGACTTGTAATATAAGTATCCATACATAATCAACATTTTGAAAGTTCTATTTATACCAGTTGGGTACCTAATCTATGTAAACTTGTTCATGAGAAAAGACTACAGATGTGTGTAACATAGTCATTTCCTTTCAGATTTGAAAATATATATAAAACTTTAAAAAAATTGATAATGTACCTATGGATGTTTTTTCGATGGAATTGGTGAACGTCGCATTGTGTTATGTGTTCACTTAAGCCAGCTCATACAGGTCATAAGCCCTGGACTATCCTGTGAAAAGACTTCCATACATGTTTTTCATATAAATAGTTTCATGTCTGAATTCTATAATTTATCTTAATTAATAGTATATGTTATTAACAATCGTGTCATACTCGTCGGATGGTAGAAATTCGAAGGTTTCTTCAAGAAACTCGTCATATTTTGTTCACTGCCTGCATGGAGTATTCGCCTCCGCTCCCCCTGAATCCCATATTTGGAATGCTGATTGCCATCTTCTTAAGACTATCATCGTATCTTCGGCCAACAGGTTTGGAGTGTGAAAAACCAGCTATACAAACAGTAAAAATGATGTTCTTTTGCATGTTTGCATTTCAGCTTTACATTTCTTTATTGTTTTATGTCCTAGCGGAAGATTTTTATACTAATTTTTTTTTAAATAAAATAAACTAGAAATTAATGTTTTTAATTATTTATTTAAATGTTCAAGTGTTCACATCTAATGCACATTTATGTATATGTTAAGCTAAGGTTATGAAAACAGTGCCATCTTGTGTAGTCTAGCGTCTTAGTAGCGTTACTGACGGACACTGTTACACATCTGCATGCTTGAACCCTCAAACGGATATGGCGATTGAAAATAGGAAAATATAAAATTGTTGTTAATTGATGAGTTTAAAGATACTAAACAGTTTTTCTAAATATTTTTGGTATTTAAAAAAAGAGAGGTGGGGAATCTATTCCAATTATCCGTTAGTGCAATCACTAAGTGGGAAATAATTTACCACTATTCTTGTAGCGTTTAACTAATTTATTACAAAGTTAAATAATCGATAATCAAAAAATTTAGGTAACAAGAAAATAATCATATAAAAATAAATTACAACAAAAAACTCATTCTTATTCAACACACATAACATGTTCAATACCTCGAAGCATTTTTTAAAATTCTTTACATATTAATGACAATCTTTCTTGTAAATGAACAAGTTTTCACTTGATACAGTGTTGTTATAAAAACAATTATATATGTTACAGCCGTGGGTTAAGGCCAAGAAAACAGTGCCATATTGCGTGGTGCAGAATCTTAGTAGTATTACTGACGGACATTGTTACACATATGCATGTTTTAAGTCCCTGGAGGATGCAGACGTTTGAGTCTTGCAGTGTACAGAACACCTACCATTCTCTTCCAATACCTCGTCTCTTCATGGGATGCATATTATTTTCAAGAGTGGTTTATCTACCACGAAACACGTGATTGACAGCCCTAACATAACCTGGGTGAAGAATCAGGGCGTATCATCATATAGGGGCAAGCATGGTTGTAGAACCTTGGACCAGATACTTGGTCTTCCCTGCTGTTAGGAACATTACTTAGTTCTTATCTCACAATGATAAGATACCGACAACAAACACGCTTTCGTTTTACTTCATTTTTATGCATTGATTAAAAATGTTGATATTATATTTGTTGTTGATATTGTGGAGCATTTTATTATTATGAATTTTATAAACATAGTTAATATATCAATTTAGGAAGTGTGGCAGATCTATATATAGAAGCTTTGCCTCCAGTGTCACCGGAATCTGTCAAAAGAAGTAAGATAATTGGTGAATGCTTTAAAAGTGCGGTCGCTTAGGCGCACGTGATGAAAATATTTGTACGATAGAGTGTATAAAGAAAGAATTAGAAGTGAATGTAATGCATGCTGTAGCGTAGTAGATACATAGAATTAAAAATGGATCTCTGAGATGGTTTGGCCATGCAAAATGGATGAAAGAGGAAAGAATCGTAAAGAAAATTTATGAGGCGGGTGTTGGAGGCAGCAGAAACGGAGGGCGTCCAAATATTGAGGATAGCCTTGTTATAAGGTTCAAAAACCGAAGAGTGTGCATGAGACGATGAGAGTGGCATTCTTTGGCTACCCTGCGGAGAAACGGTATGGTGGTTAGTTATTTAGTAAGTTAGTCATGGTCATTATAATTCTCGACTGCTTTGCCAAAAGCACAAGAAAGAAGAAGAAATAACACTAAACTTACACTCACATCGTATCCCTGAAGTAGTTGGCTTGATTCACATACTCTTCTGTCCTCTCATTCCCATGTTGCTTCGTTCCCTTTCATAAATCCTGGTATTTTTACGCACGCAAGTTGGTCGCTGAATTTACTGTTGCATTCTTTACTAGCGTTATATATATATATATATACCATAGTATGCAAACGAACTAAAGAAAAAATATTTATTTAAGAATTTCATCTAACATGTCAATTAAGTATTGACATTTGATTTAAATGTACATTTTTATACTTTTGAGAAGCTTTTTAGTTTTATGGTTAAGGTGCTCACCAATTAGTCCGGAGTTTGTGCCTCGTTTCAGGAGATAATATATGTGACAGGTATTCTGTCTACGCATCCCTATCTAAATAATAAAAATATTTCATAAACGTATATCAAGATAATTTTTTTTTTGTAAAATACGAATTGATTTTTAAAATGAAATTGACGAAATTTTTTTATAATTGTGGATTTTTTAGTAAATATAAACATAATTTCTATTTATTTGATCATTAATTTATGGGTTTCACACGTGAAAGATGGGGGAGTAGGTACTGATAAAGTGGATTGTACATAATAATATATTAGATCATGTGAGACCAAATTTTTATAAATTTATTGATACTGAAATACTTGTATAGCAGATAAGATAACGAAAGAAGTAAAGGATGAAAATGACGATAACAGTGTTTTATTTATGTTTGGATTTTATATTCCATTTAATTTTCAAAGCTATTTTGCCATCTCCAATCTGATTTCAGGATCCATCATCAGAGCTTTAGACAAGACAGCATTCGAAGAAAGGAATAGAGTGCTTACTTTGGTTCCAAAATATTCTGAATCAATATTTTTTCAATCGAACCTACAGTATTTTATTATAAAGAGATATTACAGAGAATCACTGTACAGAATAGATCCTGAAGCTCAAGGCGAACTCAAATCGCTGTTATTTCCGTCTCCAGTCAGATAAAATGCAGACTGCTGTTCAGAAACACTAAAATATTAGTGTGTGAAATGCTCCTAGACCAATGCTCATATACGCAGATGAGACACAGATGAGACAATAAGAGGAAAGAGTGAGCACTGGTCATTTTTGAAAGGAAGATTTTGAGGGTTATATTTGGACTAGTTCTAGATAATAGACTTTGGCGCAGGCGCTACAACAATGCAATATATGTTTTAGGAACTAAGCGTAAGTAAGTCATAAAATTATTAAAACTTCGGTGGTTGGATCATGTGGAGAGAAACATCAGCCCCGATGATGGACCCTGCAATGGGATCCAAAAGTCGGCCAGAAAGGTCGTAAAAACACGGCGAAATACCCCAGAAGATACAAAACAGAAAATCCTGAGTGGCCGTGAAAACCTAAGAACATTTTCAGCAAATAAAGTCCCTGTTGAATACAAGTCCAAGACTAATATGAATTGATAACCTAAAGACATATCTGTCATGGAGTTCCAGAACTAGAGAGAGCTATCGCCTTACTGATATCAGTGGAAAAAGATCCGGGAAAAGAGAACAAGATCCACCAGGTTTTGTAGAATCACCAGTGATGATGATGATGATGTTTACAGAGAATAATATAGAAATAACATTACTGCGCTATGTAAAAAGGTCGTTATCTACAGCTGTAGTATTGTACTCTACATACAACTTCGTATTTCGAGACTAGTCCCGAGACAAGTTTCACCGTGTGCGCCATTAGGTTTATTTTTTGACCCAGAATAGAAAAGGAAAATGATTTATAGCAAAATATTCAGCCTGCAAGAGAGCCCATTATTGAGAGGTCATTGACACAGAAAGCGTTTAAGGTACACGCATTCATGTTGATAAGAAATGTTTTCGAATCAGATACGGGTGCGCTTATTCAAAGCTGTTGCCAACCCAAACAAACCGGAAATGTTATCTTGCAGTACTTAATGCTCGAGCGAAGTATGTTATTAAAATCTAGCCAGTTGCAGCTTCGCCGGCAAGGTTTACGTGGTACGGTGGTCTGAAACGTATGCATGCGAATGTAAACAGCATTTTATGTACTATGGATGAAATAAATCGAGCACAATGTATCTTTTTGGATTGGTTTTGTTTTATATTTTTTTCGTACGAACAGCTTTAAATGGGGGAGACCGTATAGTTATGGGACACTTTTTTTGGAAGACATTTTTTTTCTTTGACTGAGTGCCTAAATTCCAGGAAATGAAATTGCGCTTTGAAATAAATACCATCTAATCAATCATTTTATAAGTTTTTAAATAAACAGTTGTTTCTTTTAAATATCAGTTAAAGTAATTTGGAAATAAATAAATTGTAATTATATAGCAAAAAGCACAGTTATCGGACAAATTTTTTAGTTACTGGACACCGAAATTACAGTTATTGGACAAGCAACAAAAATGAAAGAGAAATGCAAGATTAAATTGTTTTCCAAATTAAATCATATGATTTATCTACTGATTAATCACTTTGGTCTCCATTATCATCAGTTATCATTGTAACAAATATGACATACACATAAGTTATCAGGGATATGAATTGCATGGCTTTTTGGAATACCTACATCTTGCATGGAAAAATGATTTCCATTGTGAATATTCAACTTTATTCTTCATTTTGATTGTCGTTTCACATTTTGAATTTAAATATTATATACTGTCAGACACTAAAATTACTTTTTTAAAAATTGTATTTAAACTTTAAAATTTAAACTGTTTGGTTTTAATATTAAGCGTACGTGGTAAAAACAAATTCATAATCATCATCTTCATCCCCTTATCCTAGTAGATTCGGGAGCCCAAGAACTCTATAATTTGTTTCCATTTTCCCCTGTATTGTGCTGCTTCTGTATGTGTTTACCAGCTAGGACCCATCCTGCCTTCGTAAACTTTTTTCTGTTGTTTCTCCCAGCTAATCTAGGGTGACCCGCCGATCGCTTTGCTTCCTAGGTTGCAAAGAGAATACCACTTGGTAATCGTTTCTCTGACTGTCTGAGTACATGTCCAAGCCACCTTATTTGTGGGTTTCGCTGTATGCAGGAACAGGGGTTCCATGCCGATTGTGCACATATGTCAGCACTTCTCACTTTGTCCGCTAGAATGACCGCTGCTTCCCTTCAAAAACTCGTTTTGCAGCCTGGGGAATTATTATTGACAAATACAAATTAGTGGTATAATATTATTAATATTTTAAGCATTAACTTTGTGGTCAAAAAATTTAACAAAATGTAATTTATATTAGTATATAACCACTAAAAATCCATTTTTTTCTTCCGGTTTCGAGACGTAACCCGTCTCCTCGTCAGAATAACCACTACACCAGCATGCAAACAACACTACTAATTATACTATGGTAGTGGTTGTGTGTAGTGTTATTAGCATGCTGGTGTAGTGATTGTCGTGATGAAGAGATGGGTTACGTTTCGAAACAGGTAGACAAAAAAGTAATTTTTAACACAAATAACATTTTGTACAAATTAATCGTGTAAATTTATTAAAATGTGTAATTGTTTTTATCTGATTAGTATTTTCAGGGCTATATCTTTTCCGGCCTAAGTTTCGGATCCTACTACAGGGTAAATTAAGAGCGACATCAGCCCTGATTATGGGCCCTGCAATAGGATTAGGGCAGGTGCATCATTTATACCCTACGAGATAGCTCTGAAAGGTCTAACAGAATAATCTGAACGGTCGTGAATCTTAAGAAGATTTCGTATTAAAAAAATTGCAACAAATTATTTGTTTTTTTTTAAACTAATCTGTATGAAATCACACTAAGTTTAAGGGCACAAAAGAGTCCTAGGAATATTTACCGTTAATATTTGCTTTCATAATATTGAAATTATATTCTTTGAGTTATGGAAACAATTGCTTTAAAATAGTTAAAAATACTCAAACCACCAAAATATATAGACATGAACTAACGTATATTTCCTGGTTGGCGTTTTAGTTCCAATATGTTTCATTTATTAAAAAATTTACTATGGGCTAGTAAATTTTGAAAAAAATATGAAAACTTTTAAAAATATATTTTCTTAGTAAACAAGTCGTGATTTGTTACAAAATTACGTTTTTAATCGGAAAGACTCAGTTTGGAACGAAATTTAAAAAAATTAAAAAATAACTCTATTGTGAAAAATACGCTTTATTTACTAGGGGATTTAATTAGCGAGAATAAATACTTTAACTGCATTATAAATGTGTCTTAAATATATGCACGGGGGACTTACATCCTCACTGCCTCCCCTCGTCTAAAGAAGGGGCTTATTTCAACTCTGAATAATTTTAGTCTTTTCGGTTAAATGTAATACATTACACTTGTGCCATGTTGACGTCACTTTTCAATGACAACATTTTAATAAATAGCTTATTTTTACTCAAATCTCGTTCGTAAAATAATGAAAAATTGACCACCGCGTAACATGCTCGTCTAAACCAGGCCATCAATAATAAATTAATGTGCAGAAAAAACAATATAAATGTCAACTCCTACATAGGAATATACTACGTTATTTGTAGTAAGTTTCAAGGAGGTAAAGTTAGGTCAAGATAAGCGTAGATAAGTTTGATAAGGAATGGAAATGGATATAAGACAGCTCAGATAGCACGAACTCAAAAAATGAAGATATATGTATGTTGAATTAAACTTCATACCTACGCTACTATCAATATGCACAATAATATAGGGCACTAGCTGTTCATACCCGGCACGGGTTAAGAATTAAGTTAAAGATAAATTTATGAGGGTAAACAAAGGTTCGATTCGAACGGTATACATTTGCATAAAAATGGCAGGGAAGGGTTAAAAGAATAGGGGGAAATGTCGCTTGTGTTACCCGCCGAGTCCTTAAGAATAAGTTTCCAAATTTTGAGTCCGATTGGTCAAGCGGTACAGATTTGCATCGAAAATATATCAGCGGACGGAAAAGGTTAAAAGAAAAGGGGGGAAATGTTTCCTACGTTATTTTAAAATTTTGAGTCCGATCGGTTAAACGGTACAGATTTGCATCGAAAATATATCAGCGGACGGAAAAGGTTAAAAGAAAAGGGGGGAAATGTTTCCTACGTTATTTTAAAATTTTGAGTCCGATCAGTTAAACGGTACAGATTTGCATCGAAAATATATCAGCAAAGGGAAAGAGTTAAAAGAATCGGGGGGAAATGTCGCCTATGTTACCCGCCGAATAAGTTTCTTAAAGAATAAGTTTCCAAATTTTGAGTCCGATCACTGCCACCTGACGTTAAGAGCCATGCGGTCTACCCCTGACTACCAATTGCAGTATACCGGCAATTTAAAAAGATTCTTTTTTTCGATTTCTTCTTCTCCTTCTTTCCTGGGGTTTCACCCCTATGGGGTGTTCTTGCCACAAAACATGTGTGATGGTTGCGTTTTTTAATCTCTTTTATTTTAGAAATTTAAATTGTAAACGATTCGTTTTAGGTTAAACATTATTCAGTGTGGATGATTCAATTCTATTAGTAATGGAAAAGGATATGGGGTACATAATGTTGGTTTATTTAATTTTTATAGATTTATAACTTTAGCTTTAAGGAATCTTTTTAGTAATTTTAAAGTGATTTGATCATTGTAAGATAAGAGGGTTGAGATGTTGATGGGGAATGGGATATTGTAATAAGAAAGATGTGAATAAAATTTGAATAACAGTCATTGATGGGGCATCCAAAAAAGATGTGATCTAAATGTTCTTCGTCCATCCGGCATGTCCCGAATGCCGATTTTAAAAAGATGGCTATTCATGCAACAGTGTCCTATTCGCATACAGCATAGAGGAAGCCTCGAAATTATTTAATTTTATTTCTGAAAACCATGAATGTTGAGAATTGTCACATTCCATCGCAACAATTGCAATACTAATTATCAATCAAATTCTGTAATACACAGAATATTGGGGACTGGTAATGAATATGGTTGTATGATTGACATTTTCGTCGACAGTCTGGAGAAAGTAAATTTTACACTTAAAGAGGCAATTCTGCTTCGTTACTGACTTCAACTGTTAATATGTAATGGTGGGTAATATATATTTTTCATACACATTGCTGCTCTTTACTTTATATTTTTAACTTTTATACTCATGTTTTGGTGCTATTCCTGATACTTCATATTTTGCTACTTATAACTTATATTGTTTAATGTATGTTCTTTTTAATTTTATGTTATATTTTTTAGGTAAAAGCCTATACACATTGCCGCTCTTTACTTTATATTTACTAACTTTTTTACTCATGTTTTGGTGCTATACAGATATTGTTTAATGTATGTGCTTTTTGAAATTTATCTTATATTCTTTATGTAAAAGCCTAATGGGCGTAAACAAATAAATAAATAAATAAATTCTTTGGATGGTCAATTCGCGCTAATTCCTCAATCTTGGAACAACTAATGATTCGATACAGATTGTTCACCATCTGTCTGAAACAAATTTTCCATTTTTTTGGGTATATCGCCTGCAGAGATAATTTTTAATTAAGAAATATAATTGCCAGTGGTTCCGAGACCGCTGGCAATTAATGAAATGGTTTACACTAAATCGATTTGTGTTTAGTTAAAATAAATGTTCGTCCTTGAGCGGTGTGCACCGATTCTGAAGCGGCGGCCCTGGTCTGCAGGCAAGCCCCAGACGTGAGTGTGATGCAGTGTGCGTGGGCGGTGGCCGGCTCGGTGCAGGGCATCGAACCCCGATAGCGCGTTATCAATAACTGCAAGGACTAGAGGTATGGCTACAACGAATGCATTGTTAAAGCTCTGCGCTCATATTAGTGCATCGGCGTACCAGCTGCCAAGAAACGGCGGCGGCCACAAATTTTTATAAGCGTTTTCTTTTGTTACTGTTTCTTCTTTTTTTTTTTCTTTACATTTAAATAAAGCGCCGTTTTGACAAATCATGTCACTGCTCTTCGGGGCGGGGCAAGCTTTCACCTAAAACGCACTAATTCAATTAGTGTTTCTGTGAACATATTTTTTTAAAAACAATTTTTTTAAATATTTAAATAAATAAAAATTCTAGAAAATTTAATTATGCAATAATAATTACTGTTACTGAAGTATAAATGTATCTAACGCATACGTAAAGGGAGACATTCTTCCGCTGTGATCCATTATCTTCTTCTACAGAACTAGTTTAATTTATCTCTATACATATTTTATTCTCTGCGCTCTCTTTATTACTCTACTACTATTAATGTTTCTGGTATATTATATATTTTTAATTAATTATTTAAAATATACATCAAAATTACAAAATATGATTGAAAAACATAATAATACGTTTAGAGAATAATTAGAACGTTAAAGCAAAAACAATATTAAAAAATTAAATGACATCTCCCCAGATAACAGTTTTATGCTGGTATAAGAGAACATTAAATATCGACACATCGATTTGTTGAATGGTTTATCTCCTCCCCAACACAAATTTTTTCAGTTGTTTATCGAATAGTTTCACATTTTTGGTTCCTTTATGATATTGGAAATTCTATTATGAGAGTCGATTGCAGTAAACTACTGCATTTGCTTATATTATTGATGGATTTGGCGTAGATATTCATAATGAGAGATTATTAAAATATTTTATTATACCTTTACTTACTCTTTTATTTCTAAGATAATATAGTAAATATAATTAAATATTTAAATTATTTATTACTGCAGATAAATTTAATTTGTGTAGGGAAGAATGCAGTAGTTACAAGTACCTTCTTTTTTTTCTCTCATTCCCTTCTCTCGTTCTTTCGCTACACAATTGCTTGCCAGGAAAGTTGCCCTCCAATTGCGTGAAAGGATCTTTTAGTTCTTTTTTCATAGATATAGATAACAAAGATTATGTTACACGTTTATTGAAAAATGTATAGCACACACATTTTCAATTATTATTTACAAACAATTTTCATCAACAAAAAGTATTTACATATCAAGATTAGGATAGGTTAGGTTGGGTTATCTGGTGGTGAGCAAATGTTGATGAGGAACTTTCCTGGCGAGCAATTGTGGGCGAGCAACAGTGGACAGGGAATTTTCTGGTGTTCGCCGAGTTTTAATGAAACATTATTGCGAACTTACATAAATAACTAGATTTCCATTCAGGAAGAAATCGATATCCCAAAAGCTGTGATGCAACGCAGATCTTCGACGGAATAAGAAAGTAACAAAAAATATCAAAATTTCAAACAATGTTTCGAAAATACGTGTTACGCGAGTCGGATATGTTATAAATTGATGACGTTGTGTTTATGTATATTTGAGAACGTGTACGTGCATGAACTATTTTAAAATTACTGGATAACTTGGCGGGCTCTCAACATACAATCAGAATGTAATAACAAAATAATTTAATTAAGTTTTTAACGCTAACCTCACACTTACTTCCACGTGATATTTATCACAACAGATCCTGTTTTTGTTATGTTGTCATACGACTTACTTATTTACTTACTTACCGTTACGCCGTTTCCCCGTTGGGATAAGCAGAGAGGATAGAGCGCCACACTCTTTTGTCCTGACATACAACTCTCGCCTCATCCACAATCATACATATTCGCATGCAGGCTCATCGGTTGTTGAAGCTTCTTGCGGGACCAGTATCTTGTTAATCCGGTTATGCCACATCTTCCGCGGTCGCCCTCTCTTTCTGGTACCGTCAACACTTGCGTTATATATCTTTCTTACCATTCATTCCTCATTCATTCGCTCAACATGCCCAAACCATCAGAGCGACCCTTTATTAATTCTATTGCTAAGATCAGCTTTACATTCATTCCTAATATCTGCATTTTTTACTCTATCATAAATGGATTTGCAACGCATACGCCTGAGTGATCTCATCTCCACTGCATTCAATCTACTTTCGTTCCTCTTCTGCCAGCTCCAGGCTTCACTTACATTCACTTACACTTCACCGTACATCAGTGCTTGTATCAGAATTCCAATATGTACCGCTAGTTATGCCTCGGTAGATATATTTATATTAGAAACTATTGCGTTCAAAGCACCCTATTCCCCGCATTCACTCTTCTCTCGATATCTTTCTCAACATTCCCTCTTCTATCGAACATACTTCCCGAGTACACAAACTCATCTACTTGTTGTCATACGACATTTTTTAATATTGCCATGCCACTCAATATATTCTGAATTATGTACATTTTTTGAATCCCTTAAAAATACTTAATGAAATACTATATAAATATATAATTTAGAATTTTTAAGGAAGTCTAAATATTGTGCCTTACCTAAGGAGGAATGATTGAAAACACTGGAAATTAATTAGCGATTTATTAATTAATGATTAATGAGTTATTTAATGTACAAAGTTACATGAATTAAACTTAACGCTATTCCTAAAATTACACTATTTCACACTAAATGAACCCTTTATTATCGCTGGGTAACATGTATTTAACATTTAATATAACATATTTACTATAAAATTCCATCCAATGTTGCTCGTAGTATTTATTGCATTAATTTATTTCGCCAATTAGGTACTTCGCTCGATTATTCGCTTTATTTGTGGTTTGAATTCCCTTACAAGTGGCCACACTGGCCGTCGTCTGGCGACTTGCGGACGACTTCGCACGATAATGAACTGTCAAACACTAGTTGCGTAGTTATACCAAAATGCTGATGTTTTCGTACTTTCTAGATTATTCCAGTATTTAGGGAAGGTAATCGTCACTTTTCGGTCATACAAGGCATTTATGTACGTTTGTAAACGGTTCCTAAAGGTTGTAGATCATTCTAAATTATTATAGGCCGTTATCGATCCTTCGATAGTGTAATGTCAGATTGCAAAGAATTCGAACAGTGCGTTTTTATTTTAGCATCTCGTTACAATAAGTATTTTGAGTATTTGGGTAACACGGCAACATTAAAAAGAGTCGCGTGACAACATAAAATAAACAAAATCTGTTGTGGTTAATATCACATATAACGTGTTTGTTTTTAGCTTCATGATTTTGTGCTTCGTATGCGTAGACTACATTGGTCATAATTTACTATTCAGACGTTTACCGCAACACAAATTGTATTATTTACATAGAGCCGGTGTTTGGTTTGTATCTTTGCAACGGTGTGTTGGCTGGCTAGACAACTGTAAGAACACATGTCTAATTATTATTAAACACGTGGTAAACATTTAAAATAGGTTTCATGATTAGGTATCGGTACAATTATTTTTACTGTACTGTAGCTAGAGTGACTGTTGTCAGGCAATAGTCGCCGCTGTCAGTGTTATCGTAAAGACTATTTTTGAATGCTGAAAATACTATTAGTGTTATTGCTTCCATGGCTTTATACGATAAACATGAACGTAAATTTCTGACAGTAAATTTCGTTGCTTATTTTCATAATTGATGAATAAGTAATTATTGTACAAGTAATTATCGAAATATAGGTAATTATTGAAGTCTGTATATTGAGAAACCATAAACTGCAACTTTTTAGCGATTATTGTTAAAACAGTGTACATTCCGCGTTACGTACGGTCGGCATACGACCGGTTAAGGAAAAAAAAAACAAAATTATTCTGTAAATAAGTGATGAAATATTAGTGTATTGATGACTCATAAAATCTGCCGAAAATGCAGATATCTAATGCATTCAGAGCTGATAAGCCGGTGACAGGAAATTCAGAATTATAGAAGTCGGTATTTACCACAAAATACAACTAATATTTATAGATTTATGCGAACAGTAAATACCTTCGCCTACACAACTGCGGTGATGATGAAAGCCCAGCTGTCTCTGCACGATTTTAGAAATAACCTACAATTTTTACACGTAGGGCGGCGTATAGGTGTCAAATTCTTCCACCTCTTCATCTATTTTATATTTTCGGCGAGTTATTAGCCTACTCTTGCATTCTCCCTAGGGTTGTCACTTTATTTTTACTCCTTTTCTTTTAACTCGTAGCGTCTGAGATTCCGACGCATAAGGTAGACACGAAATCCGAAAACTTCAGTAATTAGTATACCTAGTTTCTGCAGTTAAATTGCAAGAACGCTGATTAACATCAACGTAGACTTTTAAAAACTCACAGTCTTTGTGATAATCAATACACCTTTTTAGTAAATCACCACAAACATAAAAAAAGGCACCGAAGGCACGGCCCTTACTGCCGCCGCCTTGTGCCCCCATATTCTATGTCAATGTTTGCGTCACAGTGCGTGCGTACACGGCGCCGAGCACGCACGCACACATTCTAATGGGTAGCGGCCAGTTTGTATGAAGACCTATTACTGTTCTTAGTATACTGTGGTATTATACTCCGCATTATAATCTTACATAAAAAATAATTAAATGAATTCTCTTTGTACTCGTACATCTTATTTGATTATTAAAGTTTGACTACGGCATTTGCGAGATTGCGGGCTACCGACTGGCGTGACGCCTGTTACTATAAACTGCAGCAGTGATTTAAAAAAAATAGAGACACGGAATGCGCCTCGCGTCAATATTCTTACTATTTTAAAACAGCAAGCTAAAAGCTTGTGCTATGAAATAGGACAACTTGAAGGGAACACGGAATGGGGCTCGAACCACAGATTACTGGATTGTCTGGCGACAGTCATAACTACTACACCAACAAGGTACTCCAACCAACAACAACAATTTATGTTGGGAATATAAATTTCGATGAGTTCAGAATATTTTAATTCGCATTTATTAACACATCATGAATATACCCTAAAAATAAGTATAAATGTGCACGACTTTAGATTTTATATATGTACATATACAGGTATGTGTGATTTATTTATTTGAATTTTTATCTGTTATAAAAGAACATAACATAAACAAAACATAAAACATTTACAATAAAAATGTGTTTTATGTTAGGTATATAAAAATCATTTTAATTTTCTTGTATACTGTAAAAGCTACTAGGTTGTTTATTTTATATATTTTTAATAAATAAATAAATAAATAAAAAATAATATAGCAAGGCAAAAAACGATTGATTTATGTTATCAATCGAAATGTTTTTTAAATCCAATCAATAAAAAAATTATAAAATGCTACTAAAATATTATAAAATTTCCCAAAGTTGCATCGGTGCCATTTAATATAAGTATAATTAAAATAAATAGCAACTACAGTAATCTGAGTCCATTCATAAATATATATTTGGTAAACCAGTTCTCACATTACTCACAACCATGATTAATCATATTCAACGTCGGCGATTTTCCTTATTTATGAATGATTTGTATTTTTTAGCAATGCATATTATTATTGTTTGTAAAAAATATCTTGTTGACCATTCATTCCTCAATGTTGCAATGGAATATAAACAGGTATGTTATAAAATAATGTTTATGATAAAATGAAATCTTGCCCCGTGAGTCACTCTGTTACTAAAATTTGGGATTACCCAAATGCTGATCGTAATGATACACTATGCTGGTGTACTAATGTGAGGAGTTATTATTAAAATATAATGAAGCCAATGGTGCCTTACCCTGATCATTTTACAAATGTAGCTCCATCACAACTAGAACCAGAGCTACCACAAACCATTAAAAATTTAATTAAGACAACTAATAGATATCTTACAGAGACGAAACTATTTATATGTGAAAGTCTTTTTTGAGTCTCATCACCTGTCATTGGCTGGTTTAAGTGATCAAAATATAACTTGTACTGATTCTACCTATGACATTAAAAAAATTTAGAAAGTTTAATTGTTTATTTTCATCAATTATAATCCCTCTGGGGACAAAATCTAGTAATTGTTTTTGAAAATTTGAGCATAGTCAAGAAATATCAATAAAATTTTCTTCTTTTCTTCAAAGGTTTCGTGGAATTTTGATGCATTAACTCTTTTCTTCTTCTTCCTTACACTGCCCTAACTAGAAATGAAGTCGGCCGTTTTCGTTTTCAGGCTGTATCTTCTTCGGTTTTGGGTACCATTTCTCTGTAGAAACATTTCGGAGCATTGAGTCATCGAAGTGTTTTGTGGTCTTCCTCTAGATGACTGTCGATGAAGCTCCATAGACATTGCCTGCTTTACCGTATGATCTGGTTATCTCCGTCTTTTGTACCTTTGGTTAATAAAGGCAAATTAAGCTTTGGTTAATTTGACTATGTTTTTTTTATCCACCGACGGTCGTCAGACGTGGAACCCGAGTGACCCCACTAGGTAGGTCTGCATCCGCTATCATTGCTCATTAATGGCCAATTATCGTATTAAACCTATGACCTTGGATACCCATCGAGTTTCCTGATCCACCATCCACCATTTGTGAACTGCCAGTAACATGTGGGACAGACGCTCACTGCTTCTCACTTTTGCCGTACTTTTGGGATCCTCCGACGGATTGGTTACCGTCAACATTGCCCTCAAGCCCGTTGCCCGTTGTCACCGCATGGAGGTGTAAGAAGCATGGGTGGTAGAAGCTACGTCGGTCTAGGCTCTGGGACCAGTGTATTGCGCTGTAACCATCAGGCCTACTTTGATGCATTACCAAGTTACAATAGATAGCCATCCATCCCTTAACATCGCTTTTGTGGCTCAGTCTGCTGGACTCTCCTCTATCACTTGCTATCTTCACAATATCTGACCATCACCGTCTTTGTCTTCCCCTCACTTTCACTCTTTTTGGCTTGGTTGTGGGTTCTTTGTGCGTGTTACATATTCCGCCCACTGCAGCCTCCTTGTTTTCACCTTTGGGAACTGGAGCGGTGTACCAAGTTCCATCTCTTTTTTTCTCTGGTAAGGGTATCTCATGTAAGGTAACATTTTACTATTATTTAATAGAAAATACAATATACAGCAATGAGATGTGAAAATTAGGTATTGTGATTAGAATGATTAGAAAATTAGAAACTGGTCTGGGACACGGTAGTTTTGTGAAGTGTTTCCAATAGAAAAAATATGTTGATAAAACATTTTTATAACGCGTTATAAATAGTGATACACTTACATGTTGTATAAAGTTTTATAATATGTACCATATATGTATAATACTAACAATTTATTTTTTCTTTAAATAAAAAAATCGTATTTTCAATTATCTTAAGATAAACATAATTTAGATTGTTTTTACCTGTTGACGTAATTATATATAAATATATTTTTTTAGTATAATTTTACAATTATTTTATTTGACTTGTATTAAAGTGAATAAATTTGAAATATTCGATATAAGTTACTTACATGATATAAAATTAAACGTTTTACAGAAAACAAGTCAGAATTATTTGAAAAAAATAATAGTTTAAAATTACTTATCATCATAACTATTGGTATGAAAATCGATGTAAGAATATTTTAAATTTATAAAAAAAAATCCTATAAAGTATTGTGGACTAGCTATGTTACGTCAATTATAAGCCTCTATGAGTTTGTAAACAAAGCATAGAAATTTATATTCAATGGGTTAAAAAATAATTTTTTTGGAAACAGTGATAAAAGATTTGAATTTTAAATAATTTATTCAAATATTCAGAACCATTTCACAATGATGAAATTAATGATTAATTAATAATTAATGATTTTTAAATTTTATTTTTGTTATCCTGACGAAGAAACCATTGGCTTCGAAACATGTTGATTTTTTTCAATAAATAAGTGGTGTTTACAAAGTTAATTTATATAAATTATAAAATTAATGATACAGAATATGATGTGATAATCCATAAATGCGGAAGCACGCAATAGAAGTGAATTATTATTATCTCACGAATTTACCGTGCTAAAAAACTTGTAAAATAGAGAGTTACCTATATAGTTGTGTATATATTTACAATATATGTACATAAATTAGACACTACTATCCAATCCCATACTAGACTTGTAGACTGACGATGATTTATTTTTGGGCGTGCTGAGGGCG
>JADDOH010011660.1:0-42667 GCA_016648135.1 Agrypnia vestita
AGCGGCCCGTTTATACCTTCAATCAAGTCCTCTCTAGCATCCCTCAACAGAGCACAATCCCAGAGGATCTGTTCCGGGGTCTGGGCCACACGAGCGCAGGCGCACCAAGGGTGAGTGGAGAGTCCAAGATCATGTAATTTGGACCTGAACTCACCATGGCCCGACAGTATTTGTGCTGTGTAGTGATCCAGAGCCGGAAAATACCCTCCGGACCCCTTTCTCTCTTTCACCATCACCCTCGGGAAGAAGGAATGGGTCCATCTCCCAGTGGTGGCGGCGTCCCATCTTTCTTGCCAGACTTTAACGTAATTAACCTAATTCGTCTGCCCAACTCCCCAGTCCGCTCGTTTTCCAGGAGCCTGAGAGTCCTACCAAAGTAGTCAACTTCCAGGCCCCGCCTCAGATTACGGCGAGCGCTGGTCTCTAAGACCTCCAGATCAGCAGGGAGCACCCCCGCTAATACTGGGAGGGCCTGCCCACACACAGTCCGATAAGCTCCCGTCAGCGCCAACAGGGGCACTCTCTGACCACTGTTGAGTGCTGCAGCGACCACCCTAGTTCGGAGTCTATGCGACCAGACCTGAGCAGCATACGTGACCTGGGCTACGTATGTAGCCTTATAGACTAGTCGCATAGCAGGCGAACGGATGCCCCACTCTGCAACGCTCATCCTCTTCATGGAGGTGAAGAAGACCCCCGCTCGTTCGGAGATAGTCTTGACATGAGTCAGGAAGGAGCCCGACATATCAAAGGTCACTCCCAGATACTTAACATTTCTTTCAAATTTGATATTTGTGCTTCCCATTTTCACGATCGGATTTTTAACCTGACTCAAGCCACCCTTCATCTTCAAAGCAACCGTTTTCGTAGGCGCCAGAGTAAGCTTGTTTCTTTTGCACCAATCATTAATCATCTCAATCGACCTATTGCTCTTGTCTTCTAATTCTCTGCGAGTCTGTCCAGAAACGAGCAGTAGAGCATCATCCGCGTAGGCAATAATTATACAACCATCTGGCAACGGCAACAGCAGCAGGTCATCAAACAGGATGTTCCACAGGGTTGGTCCGAGGACCGAGCCCTGTGGACAACCCATGTCCAAGGGCCTAGTGCGAGACACACCACCATAACTAAGGGTCACGGTGCGATCACCGAGGTAGCTTTTGACAATGTCAAAAAGATACCCCGGACACTGCCGGACCTTCAGCTTGGTGAGTATCATCTCCCACCAGGCGTTATAAAAAGCACCCGATATGTCCAAGAAAATCCCAATAACATACTTCTTACTATTATTCTTCACCCACTCTTGCGTGAACATCATGGCATGCTCTGTGGATCTACCCCTAACGAACCCAAACTGACGGTCACAGGCCGGCGAGAGATTTCTCTCAAGCCTATTGCGTACCACCGTTTCAAGTACCTTCCCAAAAACGGGAAGGAGCGTGATCGGGCGATACGCACCTGGATCAGACCGCGGTTTGGAATTCCCCTTGGGTATGATTGAGAGCACCCCTCTCTTCCATACTGTGGGAAAAAACCCCACACTAAGACATGTATTAATCACAAATAAAACTTCATTTCTGGCACACCTCCATACGTTCTTCGCAATTACGCCCGTTATCTTGTCCACACCGGGGGCCTTCTTAGGACCAAGGTTCCTGAAAATGGCACCCAGCTCAGCCTCCGTTACCGGGGGAGGTTCCCGTGTCTCCAGCAGCATGGAACTAGTTGGGAGACGGGCCAGGGCACGGATAAGCCGATGGTGGTCCCCCTCCCCCTCAGTCCGCTCCAGAGGCACGAGCCTCTCCAGTAGCCCATCCAGAGTAGAGATCAGGTCTTCCGTCGTCCTCCCCCCGAGGGATATTCCGGATAAGAGGGAGACGGGGTTAACGCCACCCCTCCGAACAAGCCCCGTAATCCTCCAAGGATCAGCATTCCCTACCTCGGTCACCCATTGTTGCCAGTGGGCTCGTTTGGCACTGCGGATCGCCACCGTGTAAGCCGATCTGGCCGCACGGAGATTCTCCCTGAGGATCTGTTGCTCCGTAGGAGATACAAGATTCTGTCGGGCAACTCCACAGTTTCTATATGCTCGACGGTAAGCTGCACGCAGCGCCCGTAGATCATTAGACCACCAGCGGGCAGAAAAATTTCCGCTCGGACGGGTTCGACCAATAGCGAGGTCTGCCGATCTAACTACTGCCTCGTTTAGGAGCTCACCAACTAGGGTTGGGTCCCTTGCACTCCTTTCGTATATTCCTCTCAGTTCCTCATTCATAGTCAAATCAAAAGCATCCCAATCCACGTCCCTGGACTTGAACATCCACTCGTCTCTTGCAATCCTAGCCGGGGCTCGCGAGAGACGAAAAGTGATCAGACGGTGGTCACAGTTGATGACACCATCTAACACTCTCCAGTCCTTCACGAGTCCCAGCATATTATCTGAACACAGCGAGAGATCAATGAAACTCTCACCACCGGCATACCCCGCAAAAGTTGGCAGCGAACCGGCCTCGTTGAGGATGTTCAGTCCGTAACCGGCAATGAACTCCTCGACGGCGATCCTACGATCGTAGCCGGTATGCTGCCCAGAGTGATCATGCCAGAGGGGAGAACGAGCGTTGAAGTCTCCACAGATCATTACATGTTTCCCTTTCAAGCTGTCCAGGGTACGGGAGAGTCCCAGGATGTGGGGGCCCACGGGGTCACCATACTTGAAGTATACCGAGATAAAGTAAATCTCGATTCCCCCAAGCACGACGGAGACGCACACTCGAAATCTATCGGAGAGGTGTGCCAGGTACAGAGGCTTCATGCGACTACTGTCAACCAGAATCCCCGCACCAGGCGAAACACCCTCCTCGACCATAACGAGGGGCGCCTCGATCCCGGGAGACCTGCTCCGCCAGGTATACTGCTCCTGAATCAGTGTCAGAGATAAGTTAAATTGACTAGTCACCCGCTGCAACTCTAAGGATGCAGCGCGCGAACGGCCAACGTTAACTTGGCCGACTATGATCTCATTAGCCATAGTTGGTCAATTTCACACATAGGTCCACAGCGGCCTGAAATGCGGGGCAGGCCGCATCACCAGTTCTATGGTCTGCCGGTTTTTTAAACCGGATGCAGGTAGCACACCGCGGTTCAGCATCTTTCTTATTACATTCCTCTTCTTTGTGGCCCTGGTTAGCGCAATGTCGGCACGTCTCTTCTTTTTGTTTACATGACCGCGTTATGTGGCCATACATTTGACATTTAAAGCATCTCGTAGCGCCCACAAAATCGCGGACGCGACAAGATTGCCAGCCTTCCCTAAGGTATATCCTGCCATCGTCAATTATAATTTTTCTAATAGCCGGAAGTACGGCATACACACAGTTTACAGTGTCGCCATCACGGCGGCCGAACATACTGACTCTCTTGGTAGATTTCTTAAACTCTTCTACTGACACGTTTACCTTTCCCTCAATGTTAATTGCATAAAACTCTTGCAAAAGAGTATTTTCATCTAGTGACCTAGGTACGTCATATATGGCAACTTTGGGGAGTCTGCCTTTAGGCTCTATCATCAAGAGACCTTTAGACTCAAGCCTTGGTTTGGCTGCCTTAATGGAATCCAGATCAGTATTAGAGGACGTCTCAAGTAAAACCCCTGCGCCGCGTACGCGCCTCAATCTAACCGGACGGAAACCGTCATCTGTAGGTTTCAACGTGCTCATTACTAAAGTCTTAGTAGCATCGGCCGAGGTGCCCTCGGCCTCTTTGGGGTAAATTATGACGGTGGCAGGAGCGGGCCCAACCTCCCTCATTTCACCTCGGATTTTTATTGCGGCTGCTACGCCAGCATAGGAAGATTTTGGTGGCGTCGAAGGAGCACCCTGCAGGATTCCTTTTGCTAGCTCTTTCACTTCTTCCCTCAAAACTGTAACTTCGTTCTTGAAATCGGAATATACCTCGTCTGGGGTTCCTTTGGTTACTTCATCCAAATTTACTTTAAGCTCAGCAAAGGAGTTGTTCATGCTGGTCCTGAACTCCATAAAGTCATTGTGACTTTTCACAAAGAAAGCTGACCTGTGCTCTTCCAGAGCTCCTCTAAGACGCGCGTTTTCTGCGTTCATTTCTGCGACAAGTGTCAGTAGGTTGGCGGGGGTAGCCGACAATCTCGATTTATGCATAACTGTGATGCGACCTTTATCTTCCGCTAGTACAGTCTGGATTTCATTAGCGATACCGCGGGCCCTCTCCAAAAAATCGATCTCCCGGTCTTTATCGGGGGACCCAGAAATGGGTAACATGGAAGATAATTCCTCTAATTCCGCCCTTTTCTTCTTTGTCGGTCGCCCAACGAAGGCGCTAGCATCTCCGGAGGGGGATTGACTTCTACTAGTAGTCGGAGTCAATCCCTGCTCCATCTCGGTGATAATTTCCCTCAACAGACTGACCCTCTCTGGTGTAAGTCCCTTCTGTAATAGAGGGTGTTCCTCCAGGTCCCCTCGGGTGGGTGATTTTCCAGATTTTTTAGCCATAACTGGATAGCCCGGAAAATGGCCGACACAAAGGAGTTTTTTTGACAAGATTCGGTCGGTAAATGACCGAGATATACACAAAACAAAGTTTACAAAGTATAATAGTAAAAATCGCACAATAAATAAGAGAAATTTACACAAAACTGAGTGTTTTCATCGGGAAAGCGCTCCCGAAAAACACAAAACCGAAGGAAAAATCCAAAAAAGCCTAATCACTAAAAAGTTGTAAATACCTACTTAACTACAAACTATACCTAACAACTAAGAGTGTTTTCCCTAGGTTTTCCAACCCAGGGAACACGAAACAGGAGAAAAATTCACAAAAGTTTAAAGGGTTAGAAAGTTGCAAATATCGCACTTATGGTAAGCTATACACTGAATCACAAAGTGTTTTCCCAGGGTTTTCCGACCCTGGGACCACGAAACAAAGGTCGAACTTCACAAAAAGTCAAGGATAAAAAACTTGTCACCTGATCCAGAATTTTCCGGGATTTTTCCGAGCTTTTCCGACAAAGTAGGGATCTAACCCAAAGTCGGAAAATTCACTTCGGAAAACCCCTCTTGTCCCTTTGCACTACCACTGGCTTCACTCAAGTCCGTAGGTATTTCACAATAACTGGAGCACTGACGTCATTTCCAAAATTACAAAGTACAAAAACCAAAAAACGCGAATACCGATAGGTATTCAAGACGACGAGGAGCGCAGGGACAGACCAAAAAGAACGTCCAGCGGTGGCGCCTTCTTCGGCACGAATGTAATTGTAACACGCTGACGCGCTCGTGCACCACCACCACCACCACCACCATCGCCATCGCCGCTAGCTCTATCGTCTCATCGGCCTCATCGCGCGCGCCGTGAGGGGCAATCTTAGTTCCGACACTTGGCCAAAAGAGTCGGCTTTCCTGTTTTACCAGCATTTACCGATTTCTCTCTTCAGTAGATATCGAGTGCTTTAAAACTAAACATGTTTCACAATTTATCTGATAATGTATAAAACTGAATGGCTATCTGTATGTCTGCCAAGTAATCTTACACTCTTAGATCGATCTAAAGCAAATTTTGCGGTGTCGCTTTTTAGAACCCCGCTAAAAATATAAGTACCTACCCCTCTGTACACACCAACTCCTGCCTCCCGCTGAGCATGTTAAGCTGAACTCTAGGACCCTGAGGAATATATGCACCGTCGTCGTCCTCTGGATAGGCCCCCTGCCAACCCCTTGTTTAAAATTTTGCATAATATATTATTCCTCTTTACAGCCTGTGCAAAACAAACGTATTCGCACCTTACCCTATATTTTAAAATCTAAAACCCGGGCAATGTTGGGTATGGATCACTAGTTTCACTTGTAATGAAAATTCTAATAAATTTATTTTGGAATAATAAACGTATAATATTTGGACAAGTATTTGTATATACTTGTGAAATGAAATGAAATATACATAATTAACTTGACATCACGCCATTTCTCCGCACGGGTAGGCAGAGAGGTACCTTTCTATCCTGGGATATACCCACTTTTGCCTCGTCCACATTCGTATACGAGTATAACATCTCACGCACGCACTTTTGAAACTTTTAATAGCGCCATTCTCCATTATTCAGTTCATCAGTTGAATTATGTCTTGGCATAATGTACATTGTGCATATGCAAACACATTCCAAATCTTATTTTATTTATTAATAAAATATTTTTTTTTAAATAAAATTATCATTAAAAAAAAACTCCAGAAATTAATAATTTTATAACCTAAATATTTTTATAATTTCAAAATAACAAATTAAATTTTAAAATCTCTAATTCGCTGACTTTTGAAAACAGAAAAACATGTACTAGGTATGTATGTAACGAACATATCAGAAATTGCCTGCGTTTACATAATGAATAATTTTAAAATATGTACATACCTATGTATATACTAACAACCGAATAATTTTTTTTTCATATTTATTTATTTTTGATACTTAATGTTATTATGAATGATCGTAGAGTAGAAATTTTATTTAAAACTCGAAAGTATTTCGACTTAAAAGTTAGTCATTTAATAGTCTACAAAAACTGAAAATCAATAGACGATTAGTATACTATATAGTATTCTTCATCCAAGGGTCGCGACCCACGGGAGGGGGGGGGAGGGTAGCGGTCGCAAGACAGGTAAAAGTAAAAAGCAAGGGTTGTAGGTCTTATAGTGCAATAAAAGTATAAATTTTTTAGTGAGAAGGCTGTGCCTGTTTTTATTAATTTAATAATTTAATGTTAATAATTTTTCAAACCTTTGTATTTTTGAGACGTTAATTAATAATCAAATCATTTTCTCATTGAAGTCCTTTTCTCTTATATTTACCATTGAAGAGCACGTTAGTTTACGTAGGTAGAAAGTGGCGAATGGCACTAACCATTTTGACGCTTCTCTTGCCACCTCTGGATATTCCTCTGTTCACTTCTCTTCATCCACAAGTTTTGAATCGTTTTAAGTATGCCGTCAGCAGCTAAATCTATAAGATTTTCTTTCATCTTCATGGATAACAAATCGGCCAGTTGTACTGACATATCCAAAAACGGATTTATTTACCCATCTTTATCCATTGGCAGCTTCAGAATCCAGTTTTGGAAAGTAACTTAATTTTTTTAACGTTTTTTAAATCACGGATATAGTTTTATTTTGGACCCGGGGGGTCGCCAGATTTATTTTTACTTGTAAAGGGGTCGCGTATTAAAAATATTGAAAAGCACAAGTAGGCGATCCATCGGATCATAATATTATTCTCTCGATATTTTACCTACGTGAGTTTTATATTTGAATAAACATCATTATTTGTTATTAGCGGACTTTTGCCCCGGCGCGCCGCGGTGTAGGTACAGTTGCCGGCAAACTTCTTGGACATTTTTCGGTGTGGTGGGGGTATGCGCAGAAGACAAATTTTGGGTCTCGTTGGTGGAATGGTACATGCGCAAACTCTCCCCCACTTCGCCGAAAAATGTTCAACATGTTTGCCGGCATCTGTACCTATACACACGAGGCGTATGCACACTCGCGCACCATACCTGTTTACCGATCAGCTGATGTCGCGTGACGTTACACACACACACACATGATCCACGGACTTATTTTGTTATAAATAATGCAAGATTCCACGGGATCCCATTTGTATCGCGTATTTCCTCGATCATTTGACCGACTTTTAGTTTTAGGAACTTTGTTGCAAAGTCCATTATAAGTTATAGGTTGTGATGGCTAATGACCCGGGTTGTCTTTCCAAGTTGAGAGTCAAAAGTCAGTCAAAAAAGTCAAATAAACTCAATGTATCTATTATACATACCTACTATACGCATAAATTTTTAATTGTTAGTCTCAGATTGTATGTGTATGTAATAGTTTTTTCTACAAATATAATTTTTTTGTTATTTCTGTTACCAGAACCGGAAAATAAATGATCGAGTAAAATCATGACTAAATCAGTAAAGGTCTAGAGATTTTTCTTTAAAAAAAACTAACAATAATAAAAAATAGCCCACCCGCCTAGGCTATTTCCGTCTTAATTTTTATATTGTAAATTCATTTTATACCAGGCTTAAATACCGTTTTATTTAGAAAATGATCCTCGAAATTTGCGCGCACGATTTAGCGACGATCTTCTTCCGGCGCCTTCCTAAACTTCACTTTCGCACGCGGAGCGGCTCGCGAGGCGCGCACCGCCCCACGACCGAGATGGACTTAACCGGAATTGTACAATTCAAAAAAATTAGCGCGTTTTCGGCGGTACAAATATCCCCTTCTACATCGGCGTACGTTTACAATAACATCCTTTTACCTTTTAGGTCGACTCGAGCGGATCAGACCGTACGTCGGCGCGCGACCACTGCGGCTCCGAACGGAGATCGGCCGCTCGCGAGAGCGATCGCGAGTTTCGCAGTTTGAGGAGGAAGCGACGATCCCGATCCGGCGCCCGCGAGCGCGCCGCCGAGGACGGCTCCCGCCTTTCTACCTCGTGCCCCGCGCCGCACCTGGCGCGCTGGCGCGGGCGGCCGCGTGCGCGCGCCGCGCCGTCAGCTGGGCTGCGGCAGTCCCCTCTCGGCCGCGCCGCGCAGAAGTCGCGGGCCGCGCTAGTCTCGCGCCGCACCGGAGGCTGTCACGCTGACGTTTCGCCGCCGGCGTTCGAATTTCAAAACATTACGCCATTTTTCGCGCGGCGCCCCGACCGCTTCTCCCGCAACGCGCCGCCAGTGCTTTCGAACGAGCTTTAATAAAGTTTGTTTTATTATTATTCGCGGTGTTAGACTCGTATTGCCTTTTGTTTTCCGCGACTGTGCGCGATCCGCGAAGTAGCGACCGGTGATTTGCGACATCGCGGCGCGACCTCTCCCGCCGCGTCGTGGAAGATGATTGCGTGATATTCGGCAATCGCGAAGACGGCTATTTCGATCGCTCGCCCTAGGCCGCCGGCCCTTTTAAATGTATCTCTAAACTTTCCGGGCGATCGTGAAAAAGTTCAGCTCCCGCGAAGATCGCCCTCCGCCGTCGGTGCGGAGGTCCCGGCGCGACGACCGTTTTGTTCCGGCGACGAAATTAAACGAGAATCTGAAGAAACGAAAGTGGTGCCCGAAAGTTTCGCGAAGCGACAAAATTCTTTTGTCTTTCGACTCTCCGGCAATCGAAAATTGTCACATTGCTTATCGATGATTTTATCTCTCGAACGCGCATTTTGATTTATTTCTGGAAAAGATAATATTATTTGTATAAGAGCTGACAGCGGACAGTCGCATCGTTTCGGTTCAATGTCAATGTAAAATAATAATATTATTTTACGGAAAGTAAATATTTGTCGCGTAAAAAACGCCGATTGTTTTATATTTGAATCGTGTGCACGTAGAAGGCTATATTATCTATTATATCTGTAATGAATATATTTAGTTTAATAATTTTATCTAATAACTTTAACAGTAAGTAAAGAAATTTAATAATATTTTCTTCCACGTGTTTACCTACTTACGTGCCAATCAATTTGATTTCATTTTCGGCATCAGGGCACTCGACTATGCCGGTATTCTTGCCCTTGAAAAATCGAAGTCGGGCCGTATTCCGCAGTTCGGTCTAAATTATATCCTTTTACGTGTACGTAATTACTTTTTTGTTTCCTTTCGAACGAAGCATTTCGAGTTTGTTTGTCTCCATTAGAGTCGTTTTCAACTGTCACCCCTCGGGGTATATCCCCGCAGCGTGGCAGCTGACATTTCCGCAAGTGCGTAATGCTGTTACACCTCGGGCCCAGCGAACGGGTCACCAGCCACCAGCCGGCCAGGGCTGCTGGACACCGGACAGAGCCGAATGGCAGCCCACGCGGAGTTGTCCATTGTAAACCAAAACATTTCTCTCCTATGACGAGAGACAATGATTTATGTAACCTCAGTGCGTCAAAGTCAAATTTTATGCATTGGGAAATAATTGTGACATCTTTTTGATCGTAATTGACATTGTATTAATGGAAAATCAATAACTTTACCGCTTGTACGAGGATTACGATCTTTCCTCGACGACTGTACCCAGCGTGTCACATTGAATTGAAATAAAATAGTTTGCGTTATCGCGTGTTTCAGCCCTTTGCGTAATATATTAATTAGATTCCTGAACAGTTACGCGACTTCAGAGAGCGATCCGAATTTTTTTTTTGTAATGTTTATATTATTAGCTGTTCGACTAAATTATTTGGCCACGCGTTCTAATCGAATTAATCAAATAAAAGTCTTACGAATTCGGGCACCCGTAACGTGAGATAATTTTCAATTATGTGTCTAGAATATAAATAACCTCGTTTTTGAAGAATAAACAGCCGCCTATCGAACATCAATGTTTACCTTTCGTCTTAATAAATAAAACGAAGTTTTTTCGTCGAAAAATAATGGTCTCTCCTACTAGAACTGGAATATAGTTGTAGACATTAATATAGTGTTATATTATTTTTTCATCTTTTCAGGTAATTTATGACTCATCGTTGAGATTTTTTGCAGTCAAAACGAAATATACACATATTATAATACTGCGGAAGTAAAAGTTCCGCGAAAGGACCAGAGAGAAAAAATTCCACCCATACGATAGTGCTTTATATACATAGTTGTATTTTAAATAAATCGATAAAGAATACTTAAAGTACGGTGAGTGTTGTGCAGTGAGTGCGAAGTGCCGGGATGCGGCCGGGCTGAGCGCGCCCGCTCCCGCCCCCCTCCCAGCCATGCTGCGCTCCCCCGCGCACCACCAGGCCGTGGGCGCGCCCGCCGCGCTGCTGGGGCTGCCGCCCGCTCCGCCGCGCCTCTCGCTCTTCGACACCTGCCACCGGAAGATCCGCCTCATCGGCGGGGGGCCCGTGGCCTTCCTCGGCGGACTCGTTGCGTAAGTCCCTTTTGGTGGTACATACTTCCCGCCCGGTCTCTAACCGGGAATACTTCTATGTCGAGGTTTGTGCCAATCTGCAGGATATGGGAGTCTCGACTCGTGAAACGGTTCGGCGTAAGCTGGAAGAGTCGCCGTTCACTGAGTTATCCTACCGTGTAGACTTCTTTCCATTTAAGATAAACAATCGAGCCGTGCATACGATGCGCGTTGTTTCGTTGTGTCGGTGTTTACGGGTATAAACACCGATACTACGATGCAATGTACATATACTAATTCGATTGTCTTTCTTAAATGGTCTACCTCGCGGCTAATGATCCCTGCAGTGGGATCGGAAACGACGGCCAGATGGGTCGTAAATACACGGCAGAAGAGCTCGGTAAATAACGCGGAAGACTGACTGAACTGCCGTGAAAATCTAAAACATTTTTAAGAATTCATTCGTGTAATGTACCTACTCTTAAGATTTTACCTTTTATTTGTACGGTCAAAATCCGAATAAAATTGTTTTGATTAAATTAGCGTAAACAAGATGTTGTTTACGCTAATTTATTACGTAAAAACATATTCTTTTCTTTTCAGTTGGGAATATGTAAATACATAATCCCAATCCTACCGTGTGCATTGTTGCCAAATCATAACCTCATAATAACCTAATAGATTCGTGTTTATGGTTATAGTAATCTTTCGTTTAAACCACCGATTATTGCGTTTTCGCAAAAATCCACATTTTCTACGAAAGATACTATAATCCAACTTGATATAACGTAGCTAAGTTTATTTATTTATTTAATTAAGGAATATAAACAGTTTCAATCATTAAAATGTTAGAGCACATTGCATAAGCCTTACATAAGCGGAATAAAAATATATTTTTGGTATGGGATGTTCTATTTCTTGAAACATGGAAGAGCAGGTTCTATAGAGTTCGTCTACGATTATGTATTTACTTACTAGGCGTACACCCGTGAAAAATCACGGGAAATAATAACAACGGCTTGCCTCGCTTGATCACGCAACACATGCCGCGCGCTGATTGCGTGTCACACTCAAATTATCTAATGTTTTAATTCCAGCAATTTACGGACTTTACTATAGACAGACTTTACTATAGACTACTATAGACGGACAGACAACGAAATTAATATGTTTGGTTTTACCACCAGTCGAACACGCAGGACGTTCCAATCCAGTCAGCATGCATCTATCGATGTAAAATGAATTGCTCATTTGCGACATTTATTTAAATAGCGAATTTCAAAAACAACCAACTTACTTCGATTTTGCGTTAGCAGCATTGCTGGCATCGTGTCGTTTTATATTAAAGAATTGCCGTGACCCATTTTAAATTACGAAAAATAGATTCGTTTTTATTTATTTTATTATTTTTCATTAATAGGTTTCTTACAGGTATATTGATGTTCGTATACATTAGTGATATAATTAGACATAGCCTTCGGGCAATTATAGTTGAAGCATCTTCTTCCTCGCACTGTCCCAACTCATTGCCTGGGTGGGCTGTTTGGGTCGGCCCTCCTTGTTCTCAACCTGTATCTTCTTCGGCTCTGGGTGTCGCTTTCTTCCAGGCCGTTTCTCTGTAGGATTTTAGTCTGGCACAATTGTAGTTGAAGAATGAGGTTAAGCTATTGGAATAGAGTAAATCTTTCAACAATATATCGTTTCTTTGTTCTATTTCCACGTTTTTCATTATTAAACTTCCACAAACACTTTAATTTTTATGTTAAAAATAATTAATACTTACGAAAAAATCCATCCAGAAAGCCATAAAACTTGGCGTATTTAGTATTCAGGGATTTCGTAAAAAGTATTTCATGACTTTGTTGTAATGAAGAGAAATAAATATTCTATCCAAATATATTATTTTTAGATGTAAATAATTTCGTAGTATTTCAAGAGCAAAGTGGAATATTGAAATTAGAATAGTTACCTACCTCTATTATGGAAATATGGGCATAGCTCCATTTTTAAATTGGTGATCCATTTATATACCCCCGTACTTATTATAAAGTGTGTCCTGTGAGTGCCCGGTGACTGGTGTCGGAGCCTATAATAGCAAAAAATGTGATCAATTTCATCGACAAAACACCCCCTGTATTATGTCAAAAAATCATGTTTTTTTTTCGTAATTTATTTTTGGTTGTTGGTGAAACACAACGTAATATAGTTTTATCTTTCAAATGAGATCTCTTTGATAATTATTATAGGACCTCTACATGGGTAGATATTAGTAAATTGACACACCAGTTAGTTGGTTCTGAAAGTTCCATTTCATTGTGGCTGGAGAAAAATGACATATAGGGTATGTTTTGTCGATGAAATTGATCATATTTTATTTTATGCTGTTAAGGCTCCGACACCGGTTACCGGACACACTGTACATAATACATATCTGGGAGGCATTTTAGTTCGTCGAGTTTTAATAGTTTTTCCTGTTACCAGCGTCGAAGCGTGCTCAAGCACGATGAGACAGGTGTTAAAACCGTTCATTAGTAAAATGTATATACCGCCAAAAATGACTAACGGCATGTCGCACAGCCAAGCACGTCAAGCTGATCTATATTTTAGATACATTCGCTTCGGTAATTGTGGGATCCCGCCGTAGCCAATCTTTTTTATCTTCGGAACGCGTCATTCGGGCTGGAAGACCAGCGGAAAATACCGGTTGTGGTCCGTGGCAACTGACGAAAGCGGAGTTCGTCGCGAAGAACTCGCGCAATGTTTCGCCAGTCATCGGTCTTCCTCCGCGTTGGACGTTTTTGCGACACGAGTTTCGCATTAGCCGGAATCGTCCATTTCGCAGAGCTGATCTATTATTTGCTACCCATGCGAAGCGGAGCTCGCTCGCGAGTTGCCTTTTCACTCCGCCGTAATAATATCGGCCAGTCCTTGACTCGGCCCCGTTTCGCCGCGATGCGATGTTGCAAATGTAGCATTATTTTTCAACGCGTTTCCTGTTTTACCGTACCTGGCAACTAACCGCCGTGTTTTTCTTTGTTTACGCAACCGCCCGCTTCGTTCATTGCTCGACGGATTTTGTCAAATAATTATTATTTTAATCGCTAATTTTTTGTGTCGTTCTCTTTGCAAAATGGGTTATTCGTAACGTGGCCGATTTGTGCAACACGAATAGAAGCGGGCAATGGAACATGTCGTAATTAGAAACTCCGAGATAATGGGCGAGGCAAATCAGGCGGCAAACAGTAGTTTCTGTCGCTCGCCGCGCGGGGGTATCCATTACAAAATGATTCCACCATATCGTTCAATATCAAACAGCTCAGTTTTTCAATCAAGTTCGAACCGCCAACTTAAATATTTACTCTAAATTCGTCAGTTCACGTGAGATTCATTGAATTAAATAAAATTAGAAGCGTAATTCATTTTTTTAATATTGTGTGCCCTCGATGAACTATTTGATTAAACCAGATCGAATCCTGGTGCTTTCCAACGACTATGACGATTTAAGATTTCGACAACTCTCATTCGTCGGATCTCATTACGGGACAATTCTCTCTGTTTTTCGGCTCTTACTAAGCGACAATTTTTGGCTCTCAGTATTTATTATATATTATTTTTTACTTTCTTATTAAGGCATACAAAGGCACAAAAATTTTACGTTTCTTTTTTCAAACGTTTCTGTAATTAAAATCTTTTATAAACATGTCGCCAGGGTTTGAATGAATATTAAAAGTTTATTATTTTCTTGTTAATGATGTAATTTCTATGATGTAGCGTATCGAGAAAAAAGTTTTTTTTGTGCAAATTAAATAAATTGAATTGAAGATAATTTCATTTTCTTTTTCATTTTCTAAAAATTTCGATTTTAAAAGATCATAATAAGCAATGTGCGCATTTTATCAAAAAAAAAAATTGTGCGCTCATCGTATTTAATGTTGTTAGTAATATTACCGTGTGCAAAATTTGAACGAAATCGGCATAATTTTTTTTTTAAATATCCGAAGTCTGAAAAAGGGAATTTTGAGAAAAACGCAAAATAATATATGTAATTCGTTTAAAAATTTACGTACCATGCTAGCTTCCAGTCGGTGAATATATAACTCAGCCAATTTTTTAATGAGTGATGACTCAAATTATTCTTAGAACTTCAAACTACAAGATAAAAAAAGATTTTTTGAAAATGTGTAACGCTAAAATTAGATCGTGGTCTATGCTGAAAAGAAGTGCTCATCCTTTTTAAAGCTTCAACAGGCCAAGAGGGTCAATTACAGAAACGAAACACGTAACAAAATACCCAGGCTTGAGTAAATCACATAGATTTATCGTGACCTCACCGGGAATCGAACATGGAACCCTCGATATGAGAAGCCAGTGTCTTGTCCACTGGCCTAGGAGGGTCGCCGTTAACTAATCTAACAATGGAAGTCCTAACCACAAGACCAACGTGAGTAGCTTGTTGGTCTTGTGGTTAGGACTCTCGCCTCGTGATCCAAAGGTCGCGGGTTCGAATCTCACTCCAGACCATCAGGTTAGTCCTATTTTCATAGCACAAGCGTTTAGCTTACTTTGAAAATAATAATAATATTGATGTGACACGAATTCCGTGTTCGCATCTCCTTTAAAAAAAAAAACAGATATCTAACTACAAGTCTCGCGGTTTGTCGACTCATAATGTGCGGCAACTCTCACTGCTCGACGACTCTTACTGTGCAACAACTCTCATTGTTTGGCTCCTCTCACTGTGCGACTCTCACTGCTTATCGATTCTTGCTTCGCTGTTTTACGCTATGATACTCAAACAATGATTGATGATGCGAAGGAATAATACATGTATAATTTTCAGTTCGTTGTTTTTCTTTGAATTTTCGTCATTAAAGTCGGAATTGCTTTTGACAATCGAACACTGATACCTACTACGGAATAATTCATGTATAATTTTCAGTTCAGTTCGCTGTTTTTCTTTGAATTTTCGTTATCGAATTTCGGATTGCTTTTCGCATTCAAGCACTGATCTTTGATACTATGGAATAATTCGTGTATAATTTTCAATTGGTTTTTGTTCGAATTTTTCATTTTACGGGTAGGTGTCGGCGTTTATTCGTACTGAAACGATAAACCGTACAGCATGGTGCTTGAATTGCGTGATGGTAAAAGCGGGATTTTGAGTTTAGCCGGGCAAGCGGCGCGTGGAGCGATCGGTCAGTAGAGCGCGGCAGCAGCTGGTGTGAGACCGATTATTGAACACTTCCTTTGTCTCATATTTTCATATTTTCCCCCTTATTTTATATAATTTTCTTACGTTCATAAAGACTATACTTTTAGTGCAGGCCACCACAAAAGAGTAGTGGTAGAGTCCGTTCACTTTAGGTAAGCCTTTTGCATTAGTGTGAGTAATACCCTCTGTAACACGTAAATTGTGAAATTGTATTCGTTTTTTAAAACAACTTCATTGGCCGCTCCAGTAGCACTCTGACCGGCGAGCGGGGCGGTGTTTCTTTGTTATATATTTTTCGCTTAAAGATACGGTGACTACGAAATCACAAATATTTTTAAATTAGGAAAGGAGAAATCGCTTTCAGGTCAAACAAAGGAGATAGTTTTAAATGTATATAAATATCTCGAAGAATTGTATAAAGATAAGTTATATAAAGATAAAATGGAAAAAGTTGATAAAATAACCGTCAGCGAATGGAAAAATGTTTGCTGACATACAAAAGGAGTTGAAACTGAGCACGCGACGAAGGATATTCAAATGGATGAAACACAGGCTTTAATCAATTTAATATGAATTTAGACGAGGATTCGGAGTCCGATACAAACGATTATAGTTTATCTGATTAAAATTAACTATAAGAATTCGAAATTATTTAACCACAATTATATCCGCTTATATATTTATTTTAAAAGCCATAATCCGTCAAAAATAACGTAATTTTATTATATATTTCGGCCGCCAGTTAAGGCTGTGAGAACAGCGCTATCCAGAGTAGCGTAGCGCCTTGATAACATTAGTGATGGAAATAAAATAGAGAATTTTGTTTTTTTTGCTTCCTCATATATCTCATTATTATTTGAGCCATGTGACAACGTTAGTGATGAACATTGTTGCATAGAGAATGATATATTTTGATTAATACTAATGACATATGCCTTACAATAGTGGATACACTTACAAGTTTTAATTATACTTAAATTGAAATTTTTAAAACAATCATGAAATTAAAAAAAAATCTAATTCAGAGTATTTTATTAAAAAAACATGAAGTCAATGTCTTTATTTTATTAAAAAATTTTGAAATCATACTAATTTTGAAAACGAAATTAGATCAGTTATTGGATTCTAGTTACGGTTACGAATAGATTTCGAAATAATTATTATTTGGGGATTAAAAAAATGAAATAGTTTTTTTTATAATACATATATGCTAATTTCAGGTTAAGAAAATAAAATACTATTTATATATTTTTTTGCGTCTATCATTTACTCAAAAAAAGAATGTTACGAGATTTTGTAAACGGACTGTTACTCACACTAATGCAAAAGGCTTACATAAAGTGAATGAACTCTACCATGTACACTGTACACGTATGTTTGGTGGTGAGGTTCTGGCAATTTATGCCATCTTTGCCATTTCTCTCCCCTAATTAAACATTAGGGGAGAGAAATGACATAGATAAATATTGTAAAACTTGTGAAATAGCAACTTGACGTCTTTGCTAACAACTTTATAATATTCAAACATATTTTAAAAGGTGTATAGGAAGATTACTAGTATTTGTCAAATTGAACTTAAATAATTGATTTGTATTTGTTTTGATTGTTGGTTGAGTGAGATAACTAACTGTTATGTGACATGTTTATTATATTATGACTTTCTAAGCATGTGCTATTGCTTTTCACTCTATAATTTACTTGTTATTTTTTGAATTATTATTGTATTATCTTTTCCTTATGCTTCTGCTTTGTTATATACCTACTTGATTTTATATTATATTTATATATTTGTATTTTAAGTATTTGATTTCCAATTTATGTCATTATTATTTTTATATGTTTTTATTTTTTTCTTTAAATTATCCCATATATAAATGCACACTTTACCTATTTGTTTGTAAAAGCCTTGTAGGGCGTTAATAAATAAATAAAAATAGTATAATTAGTTGTTAAAAATAAGTCACTCACGATTTACCTACACATACGGGTCAACTGTCATCGTCGTCAGATTCGCAACTTCTTCTGGTTCATCATCTCACCTCGGCCACGAACCTCCGCTTCTGCGACTAAACACTGGTTTACTAACCAATTGGCGCGCGTCATTCCTCGTAGTACCCACTGGCACGTGCGGCCGCGGCGTCCAGACGACTGACCTGTGACAACAACGGATCCGCTCCTAACTTGGGAGCGCCGCACAGTGGGTCGAAACCGTAATTTGAGGTACTTAGGGACCAACTTTCTTTTTTTACTTTTTTCTTTATGCGGATGGATAGAGCTTATTAACCTTATCAATAGTTGTCCTATGAAACTTTTTCCTAAACTTTATAGCTGTTGTATTATTAAGTGTTCATTTAGTTAGTTCTTAGTCAATTTTTTTTGTTATTATTTGAGTAATTATGTACGTTTACTCACTATTTCATATTTAGTTTGACATGAAAGAAATTACGAAAATAAAAAATAATATTATAAATATATACGTTTTTTTATTTTTTCGATCCATTTATCTGGTAGAGTTGCAAGTTTATGTACACGTTAATAGCATCAAACGATGGTAGACTAGACAAGGTATGAGAAAAAAAAGGTTTCAAAGCAGGGTCAGTCACCATTGAACACTTTGTAATATAAATAATATGCAAAACATAATATTTCCAATAGGAAAAATAAAGGAATACGTGCCACAGGATGAATTTGTAGGTTCCGGGAGGGAACGAGACTCGTACCCCATGCCTCTAGATCAGTAGGCGAGCATCGTAACCACTAGGTCAACAAACTACTATCGAAAATATATTAATATCAATCTCGAGGGAAGTCAAAAAAATAATACATTTTTTACTCCCTTTATATTAACTCGTGGCGTCTGCTTGCTTGCCGGCTTGCCGTCAAAAATTTTTTTGGATCGATTTTTGACCCTTTTCCCGTGATCCAATCGAGCTGAAACTTAGCAAGTAGACTCGTGGCGACGATCAAGAAGATCTATCAAATTTTCGTTAAAAAAAAATAATTATATTATAATTTCTGATTTTTAGAAATTTAATTGTTTTTTTCAAATTGGAATCATTAGAAAAGTTTGATTAGCAACGACGCCGGCGGCCCGATAACGTCGCGGAATATTTTCTAAATTTGAATTACTCCGTCGGTATACATGATATTTATTTTTTCAATCCACTTATCTGATAGAGTTGCAAGTTTATGTACACGTTCATAGCATCAAACGATGGTAGACTAGACAAGGTATGAGAAAAAAAAGGTTTCAAAGCAGGGTCAGTGACCATTTAGCAGAAATTTAATTTTATTTGATCCGCTCCATACAAAAAATCCAAAACTTTTTTTTTGCCCAAACTATAAAGTTTAGGAAAAAGTTTCATAGGACAACTATTGGTAAGGTTAATAATTTCTATCCATCCGCATAAAGAAAAAAGGAAAAAAAGAAAGTTGGTCCCTAAGTCCCTCGAATTACGGTTTCGACCCAGTGTGCGCCGCGCCGAGAAAACCAGTAATAAAACAACTGCTGTTATGCTAATGCCGATGGCCGCTCTCACCGTCCGGTGTGACGGCTTGCCATATCGCGTAACAGGAAATGTGTTTAATTGTATTAAACCGCTTTGCCGGAGCTGTCCCCCGGCGTTGCACCGCCCGGCCCGAATGTGAACCGTGGTCACTTACGCTCGCTGCTCTGCTCTCTCGTCTCGCGGCTTGACCGCTATATTGAATACTTGATCGCATTCGGAGACATCTTCCTCCTGAGGCAGCCCCTCTTCCCATAAATGCGTTTACGGCGTCAATAATAGTAATATTATGCTGGACAGCGAAATTTCAGCTGGACGGACGTATTCCGAATAAGGATAATCGGCCGCATTCTCAAATAATCAATATTGCTATCGTATTTCTGTATCTTGACAGTTTTATTGTATAACATGCCGCCAATTTTGAATTTTTAATTTTGACAGGTTTGAAATGAATGCATTCAATCAATTATTATAGCTGAAAATTTTAATAAAATGCTATTGCTATATTTGTGATGCTATATAATATTTTACTCGCACTATACAAAGCACTCTTGAGCTGAAGTTTTTAATAAAATTGTGTTATTTATTTATTTTATTTTGGGGAAAATTAACAGCAAAACAACAATCTTAACAAATATGAAATAATGGTTTTAAAATTATGCCAATTACAAATTTTCCACTGAATATAGTAATTTACTTTAACTTACTTTAACAGCGAGTGGAGAGGGTGGAGGGGAATGTGGGACGGGAGATATAAATTATTCGTTATTATCATTACTAAGATAAACAATAATACAAATACAATAAAAAAATTAAATCTATTATGTGCATGTTTTCCCTTTTTACACTGGTTTTGTGGCACAGTAACGTGTAATGAATAATTATATTAAATTATATAAAAATATGCAAAAGTTACGCAGTGTAACATAAAATCAAAATTGAAACCTTCATTCTGAAAACTCTAAAACTTAATAAGAAAGAAGTAAAAGGAACAAACAATTAGCGGAAAAATAAATTAAAAAAGGTAAAAGTTTACTGAAAAAAGAAGTTAAATATTAAGAAGGGAGTGGAGGGAATATAAATATGATATGGGATGTGGATTAAAATCTGTGTGATAAAATTAATAATACATTTTTTATTTTTTTATTTTTTTTGGGAATCTCAACAGTATACAATTTATTATAATAATACATAATACAGTATTGGGTAATTCGTAGACCAATTATAAAGATCCACGGCATAAAATGTTAAATCAAGCAATAAAGAGAACATATATTAAATAGAGGGATAGGAGTGGGAGTTAATACATTTTTGATTGTGATAAAACAAATTATAATTTATGAGGTATTATGGTCGTTTATTTCCAGTAACCGAGGTATTAAAAATTTAGCTCCGTAAAGTGTTAGCAGTAAGTAATACAGAGATCTGTAGAAATATGTTTATTAATAAATGCTATCATTTAAAAAAACTCGAAAAAGTGAAGCTGTTGGAATGCTTTTTGAAAGAATTTGGCATTTGGACTCTGAGGGAAATATTTTCAAAAGTATTTCTATGTACCTAGTAGCATTAATTTACGAGTTATAATATTTTTTTCGATAAAGTTCATCAGTTTAGTTTTACTCTTTCCTTTGAAAGGAGAAGTTGTCCCAATTCCCAATATGTTTCGTCGTTCATATTCGGAAACAGAAAGTTGAAATCCTTTTTCGTAATAATTGTGATATTCAATAACATTAATTGTTATGCATAAATTTGTGCTACATAAATGTTGGTACTATATTCATGTTTGGTGCATGATTTTTTTCATAATTAAGAATTTAAAATAGCGAGTTTAACAATATGGAAGTGGATGATGAAACGTATTAACAAAATTTAAAAAGTGTCACTTTAAAATAAATTCCGAAAAATGTCGTTGTTCCTGACGCCAACCACTTGAACAACGTTTTTCACGGTAGGAAAAAAAACCTTGAAATCTGGCCGCTGTATAAAAGCGGAAGTTCTTAAGCTGAGGGCGAAGGAAGGTTTTTCTAGACAATAGAAGAATATTATGTATTGTAAAACTTTTTAATTGTGCAAGAAACGCTCTGCTCACTTCAACTTGGTAAAGTACTGAATAATTTTTAAATTGCCTTAATTCATATACATATTAATAACAACAACTCTTATTCGTATATTTTCGTTGTAAATATATATTAATGACAATTTTGAATATTTAAAGCATTAACTTTGTGGAAAGGCATTTTAACAAAATGTTATTTATGTTAGTATATAACCATTGTTCTATACTTTTAGAGTCTTAAATATGTAGCCCCATCTTGGAGAGAGTAATATTTCAAATGACAGCTAAAAAATCAAGGGTTTAAAAATAGTTAGATTATTGTAATGTAGCACTACACTTGTGTATTGTACAGTGTAGCACTATGAAGTAATCTTTTTATGTTATTTTTTTTAAATGTATACATATACACCACCATTCACTTATGACTGTTAACGAATTCTTAAAATTTTGTAACTTTTGTGTCAGTCCATCTACAGCCATGGTAAATTTTGATCAGGTATAGTCCCTTTCCTGTATACCTGACTTTAAGTTATGGTTCCTGTATCTTGCGTCATCAATTACACAACTTTACGACCCATTGTAACGTGGTCGATTTGTCCTTTCCGTTGTCTGAAATAACAGACAAACCTTTTTGTGCGAAAGTGTACATCATCCACGTAGTAAATTTTCGCGCGACGATAATCGATACCCAATATTCTCAAATCGACACGTAGTAACAGCGGCAAGAGGGGAGAATTTGGCTGAAAGGGAAGAGCGTGGGTAGGATGAGTTTGCTATAGAATTTCATTTTCGGGATAGAGAACTTTAATGATGTTCTCGTCGATGCATCCAGCAAAAACAGATTTCGAGGAGCGGAAACCGCGCGACGTACGCGAGACATCGCGTCGCCTGCCTGATTGCACAATCCTTAACAACTTTTGCCGCTGCATAATAGAGAAACGTGAATTCGTGATGGTGCATTTTTAAATAAACGCACAAACCCTGGGATAACGTGTGACGTATAGATGCAAAACTGCTACTATCCTTATGGAGCCATATGGATGTGGCGATTTTGCATACGCCACATGTACTATGAAGACTAGTAGTTAGATGGATTAGTGTGCATTAAAGGCGGTTACAAAAACATGCAATGCATTTTCTTTTTAAATATTAAGTCATAATACGTTATGTCGTAAAATTCGGAGAATATAATCGGAGCACCGTTCTTTATTTCACGCCAATTTCGTAATTCGCACTTTTTGTTACTAATTGTCACTCCTGAATATTTCACAAATAACTAGGTAGGTAGGTACTTCTTATTTCGCTTTATTCTTGTCATTTGTTTATGTTCAATCGCGCTAGTTTCTATGACACCGTCTCGCTTGTCAAAACAATGCACACTGTCCGCGCAGCGGCCTGTCATACCTTGTATAGGTAATGCTGTTTCGCGATGTTTCCAGAAACTAATAGCTTACCCCAGACTTTGTAGTAATTTCCAATTAACTGTAAAAGGTGTAGGGTGCTCAATTACGTGCAATTCTTTCATCGTGACAATATGTACCGACATTCTGACTTTTTCTACTCGTAATAAATAAAATGAAAATTATTATATTATATCGTATATCTACGTATGTACAGAGAAAAACTGATTTATCGGAACATGTAATTATTATAGGAATGTTTATTTTAGTAAATAGCTTTTAGAGTGTAACGGGTAGTTCCGGATAATGTGTACATATATATGTATTTGGTGGATACTGTTTTAGCTTATCAAATAAGCGACCGCTCCGCTGCACTGCACATCGGCTACTAATAGATAGGTACCCATCCGAGTGATTGGCCATTAAAAACAATCGCAATTATCAATATACCGACATAATATGCGCATTACGTATGGTAACAATCACACCAAGTCAACTGAATCCTTTTTTGAAACCATGTCTAGTCTATTGTTGCACGTCGTACTTAACTTTCGAAACCTATTACTTCAAAAACAATAGGTAAACAATATCTACATACTTTCTAGCCACATTTTTATTGCCATTTCGCTCTTTTCTATAACTCGAAGGTGCATTGTCTTCCTGCCGGTACTTTTAATTGTTGACTAGCTGCTACACGTATAGCGTTTAGCTCGTTTGGGACGATATCTCTATCTCTATCTATAGCGTTTAGCTTGTTAGCGACGATATCTCCTACGTGCGTCGTGCACGCGTGCCGCGTGGCTAAACGTCAGGCTGGGGTAGAGCTATATTGTAACACGTGCAAATTATTATGCTTATGTTAGCAGACTCTGATCTTCAGTAGTTACTGGAAGCTTGATTGGTATAACCAAAAATGAAGACGTGATGCAGAGATGGGTGCTTTTTTATCCGTTTGTGCAGAAAATTAAAAAGTTATCCAATCTTATAAAAAGAAATACATTTTACAATTGTGAAAATACTCATGCAAAAGAAAAAAAAAACTTCCATCAAGAAGTTGCAAGATGTAACAGACGTAAGCCATTTTTAACAAACATTTATGTTGGCTAATCAACGTGAATTTGATATTGATAATTGTGACTTCAAATTACCTGATTTTTCTGTCTAGACGCAGAGCGTTTGTGAAATAAGTGTGCCGTGATTTGTTGTCTCTTTCAATGCGATATTTGCTACATATGAAAGTCGGCTAGTATGGGACTAACGTGTCTATATTATAATACGTCAGTGCCTTCTATATTTTTCATCATTTGAGTTTGAATCCGCATCAGGCTGAAGAATGACGGTGATTAATCGTCACGACTGGCGCCTGCGCAATCGCTTGAATGCAGTCTGCACCTAATGCAATCCGCACTGACCACTGTGCACTTCACAGACCGATCCTATTGCGATACATTTATATAGTTGTTTAAAAACTACAATCTTTACAGGATGTTTACAATTCAATTTAGATTTTTCACCGAGACCCCTTTCTACTGGCAATCTACGTAATGCAATTGCATCATACTAAAAATGTAATATATCCCTTCTTGTGTAGCTATCAATTATTATACAAGGACATTTTTCTTTTTGAACTAAGTTTAAAACGGCATGTCCTTCGTCATTCCTTCGACACATAATGGTTCAGATCAAAGGAGACAAGACTCGATATGCACCAAAACGCTTCCAAAAGTCTCGGGCATTGACAGCTGACTCGGGTCTCCCCACCCACTATTCCAGGTTTTCTTTGTTGTAATGTTGCGCCTAGAATAATTTCCTTTTCACGACTTGGCGCACAATGGGGCCGTCAAATTGAAATCTTTTGTGCAACTACCGTAGATGCTGTCCATGGCTCAGTTTGTTGCGTGATTGTGAGGTATTCGTGCGTCATGCTGTCAACGGGATATGTAAAACGTCATTTTCTAGTAGTAAGTACGCTTCGAAGGCAAAGGTCAATTTTCCGCTTGCCACGATGGCGGAATATCCTATCCGGAATGCAAGTCTTTTCCACGAAGATTGGATTAGAGTGTGAACCAATGTTATATTGATTACGTATTTGATTTCTTTGCCTTTCCGTATTCTCGTTCATAGCAACATAAGCTAGTTGAATTCGTCTTCGTATTTACTGCCCACAGTATCCGAATTTATTTAGCATTGGGAAAATAAGCTAACAGTGTTTGAAAGTTTATTCACTAATAATTGTAATTTGGACAACGTAAAAGCTTCCACAACATTGAATTGGGCAGGTATTCGCCCGAGAGAAGGTTTTAGAGTGTGTACCTATTTTGGACCCGCTCGAATCAGTAATTAAATCATTGATTTATTTCGGGATTTTAACAATATAAAGTTTTATTACATAAGGCCATGTCACGTTGTGTGTTCTTTCATTAAAAAGTGTAAAAGTTATGTTATTTACAAGGTCGAAGAATTAAGGGGTATTGGCGTTAAATATTCTGCTTGGATATAGTATGGAAGAGTACAGTTTATTATTACAATTCTCATGCCCCATCCCCTCCCCTGACATATTTTCGATGCAAATCTGTAACGTTTGACCGATCGGACTCAAAATTTGGAAACTTTTTCTTTAGCACTCAGCGGGTAACATAGGCGATATTTCCCCCCTATTCTCATACCACTTCCCCTCCCCCTGACATATTTTCGATGCAAATCTTTACCGTTTGACCGATCGGACTCAAAATTTGGAAACTTATTCTTTAGGTCTTAGCGGGTAACATAGGCGATATTTCTCCCTATTCTCATACCCCTTCCCCTCCCCCTGACATATTTTCTATGCAAATCTGTACCCTTTGACCGATTGGACTCAAAATTTGGAAACTTATTCTTTAGGACTCGGCGGGTGACAAAGGTGACATTTCTTCCCTATTCTTTTACCCCTTCTCCTCCTCCTGATATATTTTCGATGCAAATCTGTTCCATTCGACCGATTGGACTCAACATTTGCCAACTTATTACTTATTACTTTGTTTCCCCCTATAAATTTATTTTCAACTTAATCTATTATCCTACCCCGGGTAGGATAATTTCCCCCCTATTATCCTACCCGACATATTTTCATTGCAAATCTGTACCGTTTGACCAATCGGACTCAAAATTTGTAAACTTATTATTTAGAACCTGCCGGGTAACATATTCGACATTTCCCCCCTATTCTTTAAACCCTTCCCCTCCGCTGATATATCTTCGATGCAAATCTGTACAATTTAACCGATCGGACTTAAAACTCATTCTTAAGGACTCGGCGGGTAATAGATGAGACAATTCCCCCCTATTCTTTTACCTTATCCCCTCCCCCTGATTTCGATGCAAATCTATACCGTTCGAATTTTACTTTTGTTTACCCTCACAAATTTATTTTAAACTTAATCTTTAACCCGTGCAACGGCGGGTATGAACAGCGAGTTAATCATATAATTGAGTTTGTGTCATTTTAACAAGATATTCGCATTTAGAATATATGTAACCTGATTTAGACTGGTTACAGCTAGTTATAGCTAACGTATGTACATATTAGTACACGACCAAATAAAAATATATGATATGCATTGGTTCCATTGTTTGATTTTTGTGAGAGTATTCATTACATAAGAAGGTACCTTACTCGTGTGCCGTGTGAATTGATTGCAAAAAACTACAAATCTCTCTTACGTGAACATCCATTCGGGATCCATCATCAAACTCAATATTTTACACCTTCCCGTGTTTATGCAAAGATACTGCCTCTTCTCTGATTTTATTGTCTCAATGCCTACAATAAAATTCCGGGTACCATCGTAAAACGCTACCCTTTTTTACAGGGACGGTAGCAAACTGCTTTATTTTATGGATTAATTTCTTATTTTTTCATTTCATCGTAATCTATTAATACTTAATATATTAATATTGGAGCAGGTTGCTTTGATTGTATTGTTTTGTGATTAGCCGCTATTAATTTGGAATGATTGATTGTACTATTTTATATTGTATTTTATATTCGGCCGTATTCTGAAATAAGTAATATTGCTATTTCTGTATCTTGACCATTATTTTATAACATTATAATGCCGCCAATTTGACGTTTTAAGCTCGACAGGTTTGAAATTAATCAATTTAATCAATCAAAAGGCTCTGAAACGTAAGCAAACCTTAAGTTATTCACTATAATTGATTGAATTCATTAATTTCAAACCTGTCAAACTAATAAATTGAAAATTGGCGGCATTACAATGTTTAAAATAACTGTCAAGACAGTAGTGGAAATAGCAGTATTGCTTATTTCAGAATACGGCCGATAATCTCTGTAATGTGGCGAATAACGAAAGTTAATTTTTTTTGAGAAATAGAGTTTTCTGCACCTCTGGACTCGCTTAACTTATATCGGCGAGTATGACACCGACTTTTCATACTGCAGATTTCGGTTACCGGTGTTTCGATTTTCGCTACAATAATTTATTGGCCTTTCTAGCGCTAAAAAAACAAAAAATGTTCTACAAAAATGACAAAATAAGGTGTCTAAATCTTGCAGGCTGGCGTAATAAAGTAAGGCTTCTAAATAAAAACTCTGATTTTTCGTACACGATCCTTGTTTAAAACTGCTTTCCTGTGAAATAAAAAAAATGTAACACGTCGTATCTTACTATAAACCTAATGGATACAAGAATGGAAAATGTGAATCGATTATTGATCATTTGTTACTTAAATATTTTGTATGTGCGGTTTTAGGATGTTTTGACTGTATCTAAATAATTAGGTATACATATATGCTATTTTACTTCTGCCTAAATTTATTTTATTATATATAATGCTATTTTACTTCTCACTACGCAATATTATTAATTGTCTTATTCTAAAGCGACATCATTTCCGAGAATAAATTTTACGTTAATATCTTTTGTGTTTTTTATAGTTTTCAAGATCAGTTAAAATCTGATATTACGGTCATCGGTTTATATATGTATATTGTTTGCCTTTCTTGTCGCAATTTGTTTCCGCAACTGTAACTGTTCATGCAGTGATCACACGTATATACTATAATTTTGTTTCTTTTTTTTCAGATAACTTGTAGTAGCTTAGAAGATTTTTGAAAAACGAATGGAATATACTAATTTTTTTAAATTTTTTTTTTTATTTTCATTTATTGGTTTTCTTACAGCCATATAATTAATAAATCTTGAAAAAAAACAATAATTGATGTGCAGAATCTTGGGCCAATTACAAGAAAATACATGTATACAAGAATATTATACCAGGATCGATAAAAAATAAGAAAAAACAACATGTCAAATAGTGTGTGTGTGTGTATTTGTGTGTTTATATGTGTCCATGTGTGTATGAGTTTTTATGTGTTCGTGTGTGTGTTCACATGTGTGGGAATAAAAATGTCATTGCGCGAGTTTATACGTAAGGGATTTTGTAAACTGCTCATAACTTAAATTTAAAATATCGAGATCTGCAAAGGCAGTGTCATAGGTATCTAGAACTCTGTTAATAATACAGTTTTTACCGTAGTTTGTTCTCCAATGATTTAAGTGGAAAAGGCGTGGTGCTCTTGTTATTAAGGCGTGTAGTTTTTTTGTACATCTTTCGTTTCTCCTTTTCTGTCGTCGTTCTCTTATGTTGTCTCTTTTCTTGCCGTTTTTTGCTGTTTTTGCTGTTTGTTTGAACTCCAGACGGTACTCTCGACACAACCACACCGTCCAGGGGCGTGCAGTGGGAAGAAAAAGCATGACTTTTTCCTAAGCATATGTTTTGAAAAGAAACCGAAATAAGAGATTTATCTAGTTATATTCCAATCACAATATATAACATATTATTCAGATTTTAATATTTCATAGTATTCTGCCAGATAAATATTAAATTTCGATTTTTTCCCCTCAAATATAGGGTTAAATCAAAGTCACGCTTCTTGTTCCCACTGCACGCCCCTGACACCATCCCACCTGAGACTGACGCGTGACAGAGACGGAAAGTGACGCTGGACGGTGTTTACGGCCAATAATACATTTGACTATATTGGACACCGGCCAAGTACCCCTGAATGCGGAAACGCTATTTTTGTATCCAGTGACATAGATGAACTATCCTTTTCATTTGTCAACGAATGTCAAATTAAAAAGCATGGAGACTTATGATTTATGTATGTGTTGCTCTAACTAAAGGCCAACATGCACTTTAGTTAGATTAACACGCATATCATTGTGAAGGTGTTGGCGGACACACACAGAAACATTTCCTTTTATGTATGTATGTAGATAAATATATATACAAATATATTTTTGTATGTGTTAATGCAGAATACACGTGATAGTTTATTACGAAATGTTAATAATATTGCATTATGGCTTGTTATACAATATATGTGTAATAAACATCGGACATAATAAATTAATACCGTTTTTTATAAACTTTCTATTGCTCGATCGATGACATCTAAAAATTTCCATTTTAGCGAATAGGATTAAGGTACACCGCGATGTTAGCTAATTCATACAATTTTAACGGCTACGGCTAAACTAATGCTAATATTGGCTTATTTTAAATACGACAGGTGCGCGCAGACCGGAACAAATTAGCTCCCTGCCCGCGCTTATAATAATAATATGAATATATTATGTATGCATTCATAATATGAATATGTAGATGCATGTATTCGTAATATGACATCTCATTACGCGAAAATTAAGCGGATTGCTTCCCGAAATATTCCGCCAAATTACGCGTTTGCATTATTTTATAAATGAGATATTCTGATTTCTTTTACACATGATATTTCCGTGTTGCAATTTTGCATCTTCGACAAATGAATGAATTAATTAATTTATATACCGTCGACCATCTAACATTTCTCAATTTCATTTTGTGCATTTGTGAATACTTTTTTTGATTTGTAAAAATCATCGTTTACTTATTATAAATACTTTAAACATAATAATAAGTAAATAACAAATAAAAATATTTAGTACGTATTAATAAGAGAAAATACTATGTTTAAAATCAGTTTTTATTAAATAATCAACATGTTTCGGGGCCCGTGGTCCCTTCGTCAGGATACAACGTATACTAAAATAAAACTTGACGTTTAGACATAATCAAAAACAAAAAAATGATATAAGGGTGTTAAATAACTAATTTGAAAACATTTTTTAAAAATATATATAGATCTTTAGTAAATTGCTACAGATATAAATGATAAAACGAAACTTGCGACAACCGGTAAAGACATAAACAAGAACAAATATAATAACCTATCCATATATAGGTGTATACTACAACCCTTAAAGAAATAGTAGTTTTCTTCTTACAATTGGCCGAGTCACCTGTATTATGTTAGTATTATCTTTCCATTCAAGTTAATACCAAAGTATTCTGTAAATGAACCCTGCATTTCACTAACATAAATTTGTATGACTTGTATTGTTCAGTTCATTACCCTTAGAATGTAATAGATGCGTTCAAAATAGCTATTTTAAAGTAAAAAATATTAATGTAAGCATACGAGTTTATAAAATAACCAGTAAGGCTTTTTGATTAAGTAAAAGTTGAAAGTTGGAAAAGTCGCAACAATCTACTTCGCTGTATCGCTGTTATAATTAACTCTTTCTAATGTCTAGTAACGTCTTCATCGTTAATTACTCCATCTGATGAATGCCGATTTAAGTCCCAAGATGAAAGCTTTCTTCAGCAGAGGGTGAAGAGCAAATAGTGTAGTTTCTCTTTTGCAAGCAAGGGCAATTGAGCGAGACAAAATGAATACAGCGATTGTGGATTTGAAAATTGCAAAGTGCAATTTGGATGTATATTGGATAAGCGCATACGTGAATAGAATTTTATTTTAACCAGTTAACAAAACATTCATTCATTCAAGGTTTTTAAAATAATGCCGTTACGGGTCGATTTTTTACTGGTGGCACTGCACAGTAGGCCACTGACGAATGTGTGTGTGACACTAGTGAAGACCAGAGAAACGTCGAGAATAGTATTTATTAGTTTATTTATTTATTAAGACACACTGTTTGATTAGTTTGATACATTTTTCGAATTCATTGTATATGCCTTAAATAAATTAATTTAGACGAATATTAAATTCAATGAAAGAGGAGGGGGGAGGTTCTAAACATTGTTATAATAAAAAGTTTATATTATTATACGCACATTAATAACAATTATCATCAAATTATCACCGGAGTGGAATATTTTTGTGCGATCATTAGTAGTAATACATAGCTTTATTCACACACTGCTTGGTATTCGGAAACAGAGCTCGGACGCATCTCTTTGTTTCGTGTGGCTGGATTAATTGTACGCTCTGATATATTCCGCATTATCTCGTCGGGGCTGTGCAGTCGTCTTCCGAGCAGGTCATTTATCCTCAGGACGTCGGTCTCGTCAAATGCGTCCGTGTCGCGGCAGTCCACTTGTGCGCAGCGCGGGCCAATAATACGTCACGCGGAAGATGCACGACAGGACCATCAGACGGGGCTCTCCTTTCATGGAGATTCTCGTCTGTCAGACGTCACTAATCTCCGCCGTGTTTTGTCATGCAAACTTGTCTCCGACAGAATGGAGATGAGGTGTACCGCGTATTATGTACGTACTCGTGTTGAAGCGTACAACGTTATTTGCCCGATGGGAATGAATACGTACGTCGCGTCGGCATCGAGAAATGGAATACATATGTTTATTATTTCGAGAATTGTCACGTCTCTTTGTTTAACTGCATAAAGGAATGTAATCGCTGTCAACCTGGAAAAGAATTTGCCACACTTCCTTCAGTGTATTTCAAGGTTTTATTTGATTGCTGTTTAATTAATATTTTCGTAAATCGCTTTAAATTATTTTAATAATAATTATAATATTTGGATAATTTATATAGCGCCGTTTTCGCGAATACTCACATCAAGGGCGCTTTACACAGAAAAATTATTATCTTACAAAACAACTTACCGCTAAAAAAGAAAAAAAACTTATTTACTACTACTTATTCACTAGGTGGCATGCAAGACATGGAATTAAAATTGAATACTATAATAGTTGGGAGTGCCTGAAAGAATTAGGTATTTTCGCGGAGTGCACAGTAGGAGTGGGAAACACTGGCTAGTGTTGTGGTCAGATTCTATAGGTTTTTATAGGATTGTCTAAATACATGCGTCTTAAGTTGTTTTTTGAACTGTGGTAAGCTGTCTGTTTGTCTCAGTTTATTAGTTATTATTGTTCCATAACTTTGGTCCAGCCACCGCGAAAGCACGATCACCGAAATTAGTTTTATGGACGCGATTGTATGAGAAGATGTATGAATGTGGCCGAAGCAAAAGTGGTGTGCCAGGACAGAAGAGTGTGGCGTTCAATACCTACCCCTGCGGGGAAACGGCGTGATGGTTGGTTAGTTGGTTAGACGCAATTTACTTCAGCTATAACCTATTTGTATTAGATGTTGATGCTGAGCGAAGTGTTAGTTGTCTATTATTTGCAGAGAATGGAATGCAGAAGTCGGTTATGTATTGAGGGGCCATGTTGTGAATAACCTTAAATATTGTAAGGCAAAGCTTATATTCAATCCTCTCTGGACATCTAAGCCAGTGAAGGTTTTGAAGATATTATGTACTAGATATATACTAGACATTTTTAACCCACTATCTATAGTTAATAACCAAATTAGTCATGTTTCGTTATTCGTTTGTAAATAGTAAGAATATTGATTGAAATGATTCGAAAATGAAAACACGACCTAATCAATAGTCATAGAGATGTACAATTTTCTCTTTTTTTTTTCAAAATTTCTGAATTATTTTTTACAAAACGTTGAACTTGCATTGCAGTAACTTATTTGAGTAATTTAAATTAATTAGTAACATGTTTGAGTGAAGGGAAATCGCTTATCTATGACGTGAACGTGAAATATATCGGGGTACCAGGACGCGTGAGATCATATAAACACGCACTGCTTCGTATACCTGCGTACACCAAGCTTGTTCTTCAACAAAAACAACAATTACAAATATCATGAGCATGTGACTATATCTTTATTTATTAGGTGTAAGATTCAGTGTCAGCCGATTGTATGGCCGACAGTTTAAACTGCATTTCTTTGGCAGGATATGCATTCAGTAACTCAGTTTTCACTTCCGTACCAAAAATCAATCTCATCAGTCATTTATAATAAAAGGGTTGTTGTTTTTAATTACATTAGTTGTATTAATTATGTCACTTTCCCTGAAATTCAACTTACGATACATAGTGCTAAAGCTACATATCAATAATAAATGTTATCCCCCATGATTGGATCATAAAATCCCACGCGCCCTGTAGTCGCTTGAAATCGAACAAGATTCCTTGAAATTCCTCACTCTAGGATTATTAGGGTCTATTAGGGTCCTGTTGACGAACTGTTTGTTAAATAAATAAATAATCGAATCAGCCAAAAAAGAAATTTCCAGAAATTATGTATTTACTATTCCAAATCATTTTAAAAGACACTTCATATGTGGGGTATCTTTACCTTCCAATAACATGTTTCCTATAAATTCTGTCCATTATTAGTAATTAGTATTGAAGGCGTCCCTATAAAAAAGGTTTATACGCAAAATCAAAATTTTGCAGGAGACAGAAAGAGCACCTAATGAAATAAATTACCAGATTTTCAGTTTTTTTTTATTTTCTAATATTCACTTGAGAATTATGGATATTAATTGTATCAAACTGTCGATATCCGACATATTCGTTACTACCAGATGAATATAGACAAATATAAACCTTTTTCCACGTTTTCCAATAAAGTCACTTTGCGAACTGATGAGATGCGAACACGGAATACGTGTCTAATTAAGCTAAATGCTTGTGTTATGAAAATAGGACAAACTTGCGGGTTCGGGGTGAGATTCGAACCCGTGACATTTGGATCAATATAAATAAATTACATTCCTAGTTAAAAGTGCGATTTAAGATAAGATAAGATAAGTGCATTTTCGCATTCCTCACGCTGTTGCTTCTGGCGTGTTTGGTGCACTTGGCATTGTCAAAAGACACGAAGTGTCCGCGCGGCTCGTGCTGCATTGACGTCATTACAGAATAATACTAATGTGTAGTTTGACTAGGAACGTGTACAACAATGCAAGACAAATGTCACACACAATATACAGGGTTATTTGTAAAACATTAATAACCTCGCGGGACTATATTCCTGCCTTGATTATGAGTCGAAAATGTTCAAGCTATTATGACCTAATATCAATAGTTAAGGAGATATGCGACATCAAAGTTTGCATTTTTTTTCCAATATTTCTGACTTATTTTTTGCAAAACGTTGGACTATCATTACAGTAACTTATATCGAATATGAACAATTTTTTCCCTTTAACACAAGTCAAATAAAAAAATAAAAATCTTCGAATTCCAATTCGAAAACATTCCAATTGGAATTTTTTCAGGGTTTTTATCATTTTACTTAACTTGTATTGAAACGAACGAATTTTTCGTAATCGATATGAGTTACTGTAATGATAGTCCAACGTTCTACAAAAAATAAGTCAGAAATATTGAAAAAAAAATGCAAACTTTGATGTCGCATATCTCCATAACTATTGATATTATATATTTTCGACTCGTAATCAAGGCAGGAATATAGTCCTGCGAGGTTATTAATGTTTTACAAATAACCCTGAATAAGTACGTATTTAAATGTGTACATAAAGTACCTGGCTTGGTAATTGATTACAATGCATCGGTAGTCGTTTATTTTCTTTAAATATTATGAGTGAGCTGAAAACTCGCATGGGAACCAGTTTATTATTTTTGAATACGTTTTGTTTGTTTACAATAAGTGGAATCGAGGCATTGCGCGTGTTGACGCGTGTTTATAGGTGTATTTACATTCCGCTGCATCTCGAATTATCTCTGGCGTAGGTAGCGTGACCCCATTTCACACCAACGTCGACAATTTAAAGTCTTCGTTCATAGGGGTAAATAATCTTATTATACAAAGCGCTTCCTGTATGTCAACTGACACACTGAATGGCAGATGACAATGTCGTTTGAAAATATAATTAGTGAAAACATATATTTATTTATTTATTGTTTATTTACATTTACATTAGTTAATACAAGATACTAATAACTACCACACTAGGTAAAGCTGTTGTTTGGCAGTTATTCTCATATGGTATTTATTTAGTAATAAAAATGGCAATTAAAGAATCTAAATCTAAAAGAAAATAAAAAGAAAAGAAAATATACACACAAAATCAAGATAAGAATATAAAGTAAATCATAGGAATACCTAAATCTAAGAGAAAAGAAAAGAAAAGAAAAAAAAAATACACACACAAAATTAAGATAAGAATTTAAGTAGTTACAAAAATAAATATTATATTATAGTATAGTTTAAATTATATAAATCAGTTTTTGGCAATTCAGAGGTCAAGGGCGGATCACTTCTTCAGCATACCTTCTACCTGATATTTTTATAAATATGATGTTTAAAAGGTTTGTGTAGAGTTATTTCTTTAGTTTCATTGGGTAACTTCTTAAAAACAAGCGGGGCAGTGAAATTAAATTGTCTTTGCCCAAAAGACGTTTTCCTTTTAGGTACCTCGAAATTAATTGTATTTGCCAGCCTTGTAACCCGTGTTTGTTGTGTACGATTAAAATTTTCCTTGTCCTTGTGGAATTTTATGAGTATGGTTTTAAGGTATAATTTTCTCGGGTCAAGAACGTTAAATGTTCCAAACAAATCATATGAGAGGTATAAAAGCAAAGGCAGCAATTTAAAAAAAATTAAAATGTTTTGAATGTTGTTACAGAAGATTATTACTTTAGAATGTACTGAATTCGAGATTTAATGGGAAATTTAGCTCAATCCCTTCCAAAACCAGGTTTCCATATAAACTTCACATTCCATTTCATCAATCAACCCACAAGAATGTGTCTTGTGACAAAATGGCCGCTTCTAAAGACAGCAGTATTCAATTTCGTAAATAGCAAAAGCAGCAATGTCTACTATTAGTTGGCAAGCATAGCGATATCCACATTTTAAAGTTAAATATTTATTTATACACGTATGTATGTAAAAGGAAAAGTGAAGTGGCTATTGTTTTTAAAAACTATAAGATGTAGATTTCAAAAAAATTTCCTTGAGGAGTTGACAGGTTTTTTGTATTTATCTTAGAAACATCTCGGGGGGATATTACTGCCTTTGCTTTTATACCCCTCATATGCAATTTATGAAATTTATGAAGTTATAATAAAAGGAATTTATGAAGGAAAATAAATTTATCTATATAATATAGAAAAACAAAATATTAATGTGCTCCGATTCTCGGCATAGAAACAAAGAGCAGAGAAAAGAGTGAACGATTGAAAAGACAGAGAAAGATGGAAAGAGGCAATTCGCTGTTGCAAGGCGGCTACAACTTGAATAACTGGAAGCCGAGACGGCGAAGATTGGGTAGAGCGATCGGTAAATATAAGTGGGCGAGAAATGGATAATATTTATATATTATGCATAAAACTGAATATATGTCTGCCGGCTCTCTACTCTATATACAATCCTACATAAAACATAGCCCCCCCCTTAGCCACTCCACACACACCTCTCGTTATAAATGTGCATTGTATTGAACGACAACCGTTCCCGTTTTTGCGTTGCACTCTAGGACCCTAGAAAAAAACGGACGTCAAGCCGCCTGCCTGTCCCAGCCAAATTTTGCAAACATCGCATCGTTACGTTTAGGGTCTGCACGAAACAAAGACACCTCCTCTGGTTATTAGTTTTATAAATTTTGAAGTTTTCGAGTCATGCGGTACCTACTTATTAAAATGTCATTCTCCGTATCAATCTTTTGTAATCATTGTGATGTCTTACAAACGTCCGCACAACGCCAGCTATGTGTACATATTGACAACTTTCAACAGTAGCAGACCTCGTTTTTTCTTCAATTAAATAAAACCGGTTTAGTCGATGAGTAAATATTTTATCGTGGAGCATTTATATATTGCACAAAAGTGTTGCATATATGCATCATCAAAATGTACTCAGATTTAATTGTGTAGAAAATCTATTTTGATTTGTATCCATGCGCTATTTGTCATGAAAAGTATTGCGAGACAGGCTTCTTCTGATGAGATGTTTCCGTGCCATCGGGCTAAATACAGCTTTCACACAATTTTACTACAATGATTTGCTGAATTTAGTTTAGTTTTGTGTTATTTTAAAACGCACCTTTTTCTTATTCTTGCAATTTTTCATAAATACTTTTATATATTTTTTCAAATTTCCGCACCCGTTTCATAATAAACTAGGTATTAGTTAATGTAAGTTATTGTGTTTTATTTATGAAATATCCTTTAATTTAAAGAAGTGGCATTATCAAATCTAGTAGAGTAAAAAATGGTCAAGTGGAGATGGCAAATCGGTCAAGTCTGCTTTTTTAACCATTTTCCCGTGATCCAATCGAGCTGAAACTTTGCAAGCAGACTCGTGGCAATGATCAAGGAGATCTATCAAATTTTCGTTAAAAAAAATAATATTTTTTTTGGATTTTTCAAATTTAAAATGGTTTTTTCATACAATTTACTAAGTTGTGTGACACGGAACCTGATTATAGTATAATTTTGGATTTTTGGAAATTTTTTATTACTTCCCTTTCGTAGCGTCGCTCGACCGAAGCCCAACGCGTAGGTTAAGCGCCAAACCAGTTTCCACTAGTAAATGAGAAAGGGAGTATAATAAAAACTTAGTTTTTATGGGTTACTTTTTTACTCCCTTTTTGTTTTACTAAAAAAAAGTGGTAATTTATATTCACAAATTCTGAAATATTTGACATTGACATAGAGGTAAATGTGGAGAAAGGACAATATATTTAACGAATGTATATTTTGAGTGAGCGGACAGATCGCTCGCTCGCCCGCTCTGCGACATTCGCAGTCTCAATGTCTCAATGACAAACTGTTGCAGCGCCCTCGACGATGCTGACGTGTCTCATGTCGCTCACACTTACTCTCATATTTGTTAATTATACATTTTCAACTCTGATGGTATGAGTTACTTACATTATTATTACAATATAAATCGGGTTGACGTTCAATTTGAGTTTAATTCAAACCATTTTCTCTTGCAGCAATTTAATTCGACGTGATTCATAATAATTATGCATTTTCTTTATCTTCCAGCTGCTTGTAGCGTGTGCATATTTTTACTGCAAATATACAACTCAATGACAGCTGTAAATACGAATGTAATTTGTATTACCTATGCCCCGATGTGTTTGTTTTCACAGTAAACTATCGTTCGGGTGTAGTTAAGATAAATAATATTAAATTATACAAGGCACATATGTAAATATTTCATGTACACAATATGATTATTTCACGTATATATTTCGGCTGCATTTGGTATTTGGAATGGACAATCATCTGTTTTTATTATTTCTAACAATACAATAAATATATTATGCCGAATAAAAATATTTAAGTAAGACTGTTTTGTGATTTCGCAGCGAAAACACTTGTGTATATATGTAGGTACATATCAAAATGAATTAATTTATTTATATAGATTACTAAACGAAAAAAAAGATATCTACTTATATTTTTTTAATTACACCTACATGTTTCGGAAAATTAATAAAATATAAGTAGATACATACAAATAATAAAATCTTTTTTTTTTAAATGTGCATCTGCAAAGTTGCTCAACCAATTGACAAAAAAAGCTTACCAAACGGCTCAAATAAGGCTTTTTTTTTCTACAAGGCAATAAATAGGTACATACATTGATGATGACTTTATTATTATTTATTATTGTGACCGATTGCATTATCAGTATTCCATAATAACGATGATTGGTAACTGAGATTAAAGTGATAATGTTTAGTTTCTACGGTAATTACGAATTGCGCTAACCGAATTACGAAGTATCTATTACAATCGAATACAAATGTCACGATCACGATTTAAATACTGTTTTAGCTTATCACTAAAATACAAAATGTTCAAAAAATATAACAAATAAAACTATACGTGTATATATCAATTGGAAAGATGTACAAAAATCTATCTATATCTATCAAACAAATATTTGGTTACCAATGGTTATCCATGTTCTCTCTTAATATAATTTAATAAATTAGATCTCTATATATATATATATACAGAGATCTATAAATATTGAGAAGATAATTTTGTTTTTCCGAACTCTTTGATTATTAATGAAATTAATCTTCAAATCAATCGGTTACGGTTACCAACTGGTGGTGCTGGTCATCATGGGGTTATCAGTTACCAGTAAGTTAACAAGTGAAACCGAACCTTATCTGCCAGCCAGGTGTCAAGTTCCCGCGGTAAACGGTCACACCGCTGCTCCATTTCTTTATTTTATCTCCAATTCCACGGGAACCTTCCTCTATTTCGTAATAGGTCAGGTCATATAATTGCAAAGCGAAATGTTTGTGAACCGGCAAAATTCTCGACGCGCTCTGGTGTCATTATATTTGGACTTCTTGTTCCGCCTGGAATTTCTAGATTGACGCAACTATTTTCAGCTTGTAACGTTATGATCCGTTATTCCAGTGATCCGTCCATTTCGTATCGTGTGGAACGTTTATGGATGGAAAGGGATTTAAGACGCGATTAAAATTTTCACAAGACTTTAAACTGGTATATTAAAATACATTTTTGTAGATGTGAATGCACTGTGATTTGTGTGTGTGTTGAGAACACTCGACGACCCAAGAACAGAACAGTTAAGTGCAACCACTTGAACCCGTTGCGCAGGTATTACCATTACCAATGCGCATCTGCGCGGGGACGCTGCCGCAACTGGATCACTTAGCTGCTGGCGCAGAACCATTCTTGTTCTGTGGCTGCTGGCTTTGCGGCTTTACTGCCGGTGCTGCTTTACTGCTGGTCGATTGCGGACCGAGCCGGGCTCCGCTTGGATCGCCGCTGCATTTATAATCCGCCAGTAAAACACCGTATCACGTCATCGTATCAGTGACGTCCTCAAGTAAAGTGCCGCCCTATTAGGAAGCCGCCCTTTTTATGATACAAATTCGTTATCAACGTCACTTGAGAATATTCGCCCCTACCATCTGCCGTAACAGTAGCTAGCTAGCCAAACGTAGCTAAATGAGAAAAAAGTTAAAATTGTTTTTAAGGCGGTACATTCACTGCAAATGCTTTATTCGGCGTTTTTTACGAAAATGTGGGTTTTTATTATTCATTTATATCAGAATGTATATGATAGATTGCAATTTTTTTAAGGCGATAACTTAGATAGAATCTTTGTTCTTATATAAAAGTAATAAACTGTACATTATTTACAATAATTAAGAAAAATATAGGCATTTAATCCACAGGCCGCGGCAAAAACAAAACGTTTTTAATGTTCCCGGGCGTAGAGTGGTTCGTTTAAAATTTCTATGTAAGCATCATATGTTTTTTTATACGTATAAAGTTTACTTAATTATCTAGAATCCGTACGTAGGAAATTAAGAAATATTCAATATTAAAAAAGATATAATTTTTGAAACATGCTTAAATATTTACGTTTTTTGGTCATTTTCAAACGTTGTTTATTCATATAAAAATATGATTTTAAACGATATATTGTATCTATATTCGCACTTTGAGTCTTCATTCACTATTAAAAAGCAATTTTTTTTATAAAAACACGTTAATTATTATTTTAAAATAAAAATTCTAAAGTATAAAAAACGACATCGTCAACGTCAGAATCCGTGTTAGATGCCGTCGGCCACGGCAGAGGTCGGTCGTGTTTATGTAGCCGAATATTCCTCGTCATTTATTTCACTATTCATTGTACTTTTACGCCAAATTTGACATTTATATGAATTATTATTATATAATACGCTCAAAAGCTATTGATATCTCCCATATATTAAGGTTTTATATGGATTTTCGAACGGTTTCATCCTTTTTAAACTTTGAACATGCGTCACATGTCAGTTTCGGTATTATCCTAATTCAACAATTGTTCCAGATCATTTGAGGTATCAAGATACATGCTGTACGCGCCCTGCGCATGCGCGTTCGCGTCTCCCATGTATTTATTTCTTGTTTAATATTAAAGGTATTCATTATGATATGAAAAGTATTTCAGAATTATTAATATGTTTTTTAAATTCTATTCAGTAAGTAATTATTGGACGTAAATAAAATACGGGAATTTGTCGATAGATAAAATAATACATTTTGATATACGCAGTACGCACGTGGGGCTAGGTGATTGTTTTGTATTGTCATATTACGATATGCATTGATTTAAAAAGGAGTTCAGAATTATTACTATGATTCTAAAATTATTTTGCGGAAAATAATAAGTCGACTCAAATAATATAAGATCATTTGTCTAAAGTTAAATAAGTAAATATTTTTATACGTGAGGTACTTCTGTGGGGATGTCTGACGCTGACGAAAGCAAAGAATATATGACCATCTCTTTCTATCAAACCTTACTGTTTTAGCAACGTATGTACCATAAATATGTAACGAACGTGTAATTTTCATTCGATTTGCGCTCAGATGACATGTCGCGCACGGCTTGAAAGGACATGATCTATCGATGACAGCTATGCACGTTTGTGAATCGGCTGTGCCGCCTTAATTGATCCACCACACTTGGTAATTTTGACGGATACATTGCGCATCATCATTGACAGCTATGTAGATTTAGCTTTAAAGTCATGCTGTTCTTTGAAATTGTATTCTTTTATGACCCGACCCATTTTATGAACTTCAATGCGGTCGCCCTTTATCTATTTTATGGTGTTGCCCATTGATATTTATCGAACACATTTTTTTCGGATTTTGAGAAATGGTCCTTAAAGTGACAATTGTGGCGTGTAGATGCAAAACCGCCACTATCCACATGGAGCCCGTTTGGATAGCGGCGGTTTTGCATCTATGCGCCACAATTAACGATTATTTTCCGCTTTTTAATACGAGACGGTTATTATTATATTTATTTTAATTTTTTACCTCCCCTATTTGCCGCTTCTTGGAATTTACGCTTTTAAGCATAGCCTTACTTAACGTATGCCCTCGTCCCTACGTCTTACGATGAACGGGCGGGATGGTGTTGAGAGCGTCGGATTTCTCATGTTAATTATTTAGCAGAGACCCGTGATACACAGGTAGCGGCAGTTCTCGTTTGCTTCGTAGTGAACTTTTATGTTCTCATATTTCCTGCCAACAGACGATTCATTATTATCAGTCATTAAAGTACAATAAAAATTTCATTAGTGTTTTATTTTACAACTGACGATCCATTTTTGATGTGTAAATAAATATTGGAAGTTCACATTTTTAACCGGCCGATTTCATCGCTTACTTAGTTTTTAACAAAATTGCTATAATCGGCGAATTTTATCCCAGCACAAAAAAAAAAAACAAGACATACTTTTTCGAGCACAAAAATGACATAAAGGAGGCGGAGTCGTCTCAAGTGGCCATTTATGCCGTCAAAAAGTTTTACAAGTAAATTGAGAACCGTATCACTGTGCCCGTTATTAATCATTATAATTCTGTGAACTATAGTTAAATAATTTTTAGGTCTGGAATACTT
>JADDOH010011661.1:0-113873 GCA_016648135.1 Agrypnia vestita
TTAGAACATGCTGAAATAATATAAAGTCTAATTAGTACAGTATCGTAAAGAAATTGCTCCTCAAAAATAGATATCTCTTTACCAGCGGCGACATCTGTACACTGGTTCACGGGAATGACAAATTTTAACCATAGATGTCGTAAGTCAAAATGAAACGTGGTGCATAAATAACACATACAACTTCCAAAAATTTAATAGATATAGCGGACAATCATGGGTGAAATCGGTGAACGTTACGCTGTGAACATTTAAGCCAGCCATAGGCCGTAAGCCCTATCCAGACTTCAATACCTACATTCCAATATAAAAAACTTCGTATCTGCGAGAAATATATAATAAATCTCGATTAAAATGTTGTTTAAAAATCTTATTACTGAATAAATTTAATTGGTGATCTATTATATTACATTTAGTGTAGGAGAATTTTTTGAATTCTAACATGGCCAAATTATCTAACCTGAGGACTCGATTATCTATAAGCAAAATTTCAATGTCATTTTCTTATATAAATGTATGGCCTGTCTCTACTAGTCGGTTTACGATTTCTGAGAAATTATTATTAATGAGACAGCTTAGGCCCGGTTGTTTCAAGTTCGATCAAAGTAAGCGGTCGATAAAAGCATAGATTTTTACGAAAACGGATCGTCTGATTGGTGGAGAACGTAAAATTTCAGTTTAAACTCTACGCTTACTTTGATCGAACTTGAAACAACCGGGCCTAAGCTGTCTCATTAATAATAATTTCTCAGAAATCGTAAACCGACTAGTAGAGACAGGCCATACATTTATATAAGAAAATGACATTGAAATTTTGCTTATAGATAATCGAGTCCTCAGGTTAGATAATTTGGCCATGTTAGAATTCAAAAAATTCTCCTACACTAAATGTAATATAATAGATCACCAATTAAATTTATTCAGTAATAAGATTTTTAAACAACATTTTAATCGAGATTTATTATATATTTCTCGCAGATACGAAGTTTTTTATATTGGAATGTAGGTATTGAAGTCTGGATAGGGCTTACGGCCTATGGCTGGCTTAAATGTTCACAGCGTAACGTTCACCGATTTCACCCATGATTGTCCGCTATATCTATTAAATTTTTGGAAGTTGTATGTGTTATTTATGCACCACGTTTCATTTTGACTTACGACATCTATGGTTAAAATTTGTCATTCCCGTGAACCAGTGTACAGATGTCGCCGCTGGTAAAGAGATATCTATTTTTGAGGAGCAATTTCTTTACGATACTGTACTAATTAGACTTTATATTATTTCAGCATGTTCTAAACGTACAATAACTGGATTCTATTCTCAAAAGTCATATCCTATTCTCAAAGCACAAGCATTTAGCTTATTTTGAGAATAGTAAGAATATTGTTGCGACACGAATTCCGTGTTCGCATCTAAATTAAAAAAAAAGTATTTTTGGGTGTTCATAGGGCTTATGACTTATCGTGCGGCTGGTTTAAGTGATCACTTTACACAGTGTAACATTCACCATACGAAACAAGTTGTGTAACTTAAACGTATCTACAACTTACAAAAATTTGATAGATGCTGTAGTCTATCGTGAGTGGAAATGGTGAACGTTACATTGTGTAAAGTGATCACTTAAGTCAGCCGTACGGTAGGTCTTTAGCCCTATGAACACCCAAAAAAGACACATACGGGAAAGTAAGTAAAGATGTCTTTTTTGTGTGTTCATTGCAGCATTGTGTTCTTGAAAAATTTGAATATACTCAAAATATTCTGAATTGTGTATAAAGTGATCAAGCCAGCCCGAAGGCGGGCCGCAAGCCCTGTCGTTTACTGGATGTTTCCCGATAAAGATTTCCTCGCATACTTTCCCATATAAATAGTAACGTCCCTGTGAGATATTTGTAATTTATCTTAATGAACATTTAAAAAATATGTTTTCTAAATTATTTTTAATTTGTCAACTGTAAAGTATCCTAATGTTTCCAATTGTTTTAAAATATTTTAAACTTGTTCTTATGTAATCATATTTGTGTCGGCCGCCGTTTGAGGTTAACGATTCTTTATTCCTTGCTCGCAGGGACAACCATGGATCCTGTCGTTCCTGTCATGAAGCCCGATCCGGATGTTCCCGTCATCAAGCCCGATCCAGATGTTCCCGTCATCAAACCCGGTCCGGATGTTCCCGTCATCAAGCCCGATACGGATGTTCCCGTCATCAAGCCCGATCCGGATGCTCCCGCTGTCAAGCTTGAGCCGGCCAGGAGCGGCGACCAGGGGGCAGGCGGCGGAGCGCCCCGCACTCACTCGGGTACCTCGCCCTCCACCTTCAAGCGGGAGTGCTCGGAATTCTCTAGAGAGGTTGACAAGAGCGCCGGTGAGTCGGTCCGTTCTTGATTAGGAGTAAATTATACGACCCGCTCTTGAAGCGTCGTTCAAGATGAATGAATATTCTAACTTTTACAGTCTACCCTTCCCCTCCGGTACTGCAAACTGAATCGACATTGCTCCTAATAGGGTAATTTCACATTATTTTTTTAAATAGAAAAATCATGAATTTGATTTAGAAAATACGTTTATGAAAAAGATTTTTCGAAATATGTTTATCAATATTAAAAAACGATTTTGTAAATCACGATTTTAAACTCCAGCAAAACGCTTATTTTCGCAACTGACGTAATTTGGCAGTTTTTATGTCAATCTGACTTTAAACACGTGACAGCACATTCGCGTATTCAGACGTTCATTCGTTTTTTTACAAAACAAGCCGGCTTTTTAGTATAGTGTGTCCGTAATGTCAGGGAATAAGTTTTGTAGATATTATATGGTACCCAAATGTAGAAATTCATTCGTGAAAACAGAAAAATGAACCCAACGTTAAAGCGTCAATTTTCGGTAAGTTGTCGGATTATCCTTGTGAAAATCCGTCCTCCATTATTTTAAATGTGTTCTTAGATAGTTATTTTTATTAAAATAGGCCACAAACACGGCAAAATCTAAATAAAAACCACGCAAACACCTGTAAAAACAAAGGGAAGACGAACGGTTACCATAGAAACATAACAAATTACAGTGACAAACACCATAGATCACGTATGTTTATCTATAATTCTTGCCAAATAACGTCACAACCAATCACATCGCGTTTTGATGGAATCGTATTTTTTTATATTTTTATTATAAAAATTATGAATTATGAATGAATACACTATCCCACACGATCCATATTGAGTTACAAAATATAATTTATTTTTCTGAATCTATATTTTCATAGACATCTGTAAAATTACCCTATTATGTGATATCTCTGTAAATACACTAAATACAGAGTTAAGGTTATATGTGTTGAATATAACGTATATTTTTACCGTAAATTTTACTGAGAAGCAAATCTCGACGTTTCGTTGAAGTCTTATTCAGCGTCGTCAGGAGAGCGTCCTATCACGGTAGAGGTGTAGGCCGAACTGATTATTTCTTCGAAGGTCGTAAATGACAAGTCTCCAGGCGTACACAGAGTTCCATGCGATTGTGGAATATTCTACATAGGACAAATCAAACGCAATATCGCTCACGTATACATATTGGGGCATTAAAATATATACAACATATTGGGGCAATTAAAATTAACAACCCTAATAAATCGGCAATCTGCGAACTTGCATCCAAAGGGAGTCTCGGTCATTTCTTCAGATTTGACAGGACAGAAATCTTATTAATAGAACCGCGCCACATACCTAGATTAGTGAGAGAGTCAATTGAAATGTACAAACATCCCAATTTCAACGGAGACGACAGTTAGAAACTATCAAGTATTTGGCACCCTGTCTCACGACTTAAATTCCATCTTTAAGAGACGTCGCAGAAAAACCCGAAGATGATTGGACATTGGCGACCTCTGTCGTAGAAGCGAACGCTCCACAACAAAGTGCATATAATTTACGACCTCGGAAGAAGTAATCAGTTCGGCCTACACTTCACTGGCCAAATAACTCCAGGAATGTTATATTATTACTCCCTTTATATTACTAGTGGCGTCTGCTTGCTTGCCGTCAACAAAAACTTTGGATCGATTTTCGACCCTTTTTCCGTGATCCAATCGAGCTGAAAAGTAGACTCGTGGCGACGATCAAGAAGGTGTATCAAATTTTTGTTTAAAAAAATTAATAATTATAGTATAATTTCGGATTTTTAGAAATTTTATTGGTTTTTTCAAATTGGAATCATTACAAAAGTTTGATTACTAGCAACGGCGGCCCGATAACGTCGCGGAATATTTTCTAAATTTGAATTACTCCGTCGGTATACATAATAGATACTTCACTACGAATGTCGAAAATCTAAATTGACTGACAAATGTTTTTAGAATTTAATCTTCAAAGCACGAAGTGTCTTATCAAAGCTCAAAACATCTGACATTTTATAAATATATTAAATTACTGTAAGTTTAGTGTTATGTTATATATTTTAATTCGTCTTTAATTGTTGTTATATTTTACAAAGGAAGGGAGTATAATAAAAACTTGGTTTTTATGGGTTACTTTTTTATTTATTTCAGTAATCCGTTTTGACAATGTCAGCTGGACTGCCGAAGGCGTAGGCATAAACAAGGGGGAGTGGTCTCCGGCTGACAACAACGAAGGAGCACACGGTGGAGCGCCCTACGCCGATGTGGAAGTGTCGTATCCTGACATCAAGCAGGAGTGCTCGGAGTACACCGGGAGGACCGACCAGCCCCGTGGTAAGAAGCCGATTCCCTCGGATGACCAATCGAGCAGAACGCGCATTCGAAGTGAGCAGTATTGCGAACAATTTAAAATCTTACTGTGCCCGACGCGAATCGCCGGGACGCGGGAAATGGTGGATGGAAACGGATGCGAAGGTATTGAAGTATCGACGCCTCGCGCTGCACTCGAAGATTTTGATTTCGACACCTTCTCACTCCAATAGGTGAATTACAACTATTCGGTGTATTTAGTTGTTATTTTATTTACACTCGTGTGATTATTACATTTAATATTATTTTAATTTATGACCTTGATTTTGGGTTTCTTAAACGTATTAAGTATAAGAAGTGGAGAGAAGATCATTTTTTGTTGACTGTTTAAAAGAGTTATATTGGGATCATTTGTGCGTTTAAAGTGAACATTACAAAATTAACATGGAGTTCTACAAATCAAACCCACAAGCGATAAATAAAAACCTTTATTAAATGATACGAATTGAAAAAAAAACAGTGCTTTATTCAACTATTATTTGTTTAATGTCGAAACGTTTTCGAGGGACAACTTTTAATTATCAATAACGGATAAATCTCTTGTTGATAATGAGAGTTTGTATCTGGAAAACGTTATAATATTAAATAAAAAGGAATATTAAATGAAGTGAAATAAAACACTTTTTTTTCAATCAAAATAAATTATAGAAGACTCACGGAGACGAAACTATTTGTAAGAGAAACGCGGAAGTCTTTTATACGATGGCCCAAGGCTTAAAACCTGTATGCACTTTCTCAATTGATCACTCTTCACAATGAAACGTTCACCAATTCCATCGTAAGAACATCCAAACATCAAACTTTTGAAAGCTGTATATATATATATATATATGTTACAAATTGAAATCATATATTTGAAGGAACTATGCTATAGACATATGCTATAGCACACTAGATAGTAACTTACTGTTTTCAAATTCGAAGTGTTATTCTAGCAATCAGAATTGCAAGTCGAGATCCCCCTGCAGTGAACGGGTGTACTTGTCACCAATTTATAACAGTACTCGACATACGAGACGAAAATTCCTTTGAAAACGACCAGTGCTATCTCTCTGAAAGGTTGGGCACTTAATAACAGTTTTTCTCGAGACTACAATATGCGGGTTACCCAAGAAAATAATCCTTCATCTTTTACCCGCAAAAATCTAAATATTAACATATCTTCATATTAATATATATATTATATATATAGATATAAGATATATATATATATTATAATATATATATATTATACAAATTGAAATCATATATTTGAAGGAACTATGCTAGAGACATCTGAAGTCCTTCTCATGAAATCGGATACATAGATTTTGCAGCTGCTAATGATACTTATATATTTTTAATGTGGAGTATTAAACACTATATTTTTAATGCATGTATGAGATTCTTCTGAATTATTTAATATATGCACAAGAATACGGCTGAGAATCAATATTTTAAACTCCTTTTAAAACTGTATTTATTTCTAACAATATTTTTAAATGTATGTTCTAAGAACACGGTGACTGATTTGTCCACAGCGGGATTATTATTTAATTAAGGGAAATTATCGTATTGTTTTTTTTTATTCATATCACTTAACAAAAGTGATAATGAATTTACACAAAGTTAAATAGAAAAACTGTTAAGCCGTGACTAATTCATTCAGCTCATAACATTTTTTTTTTTTTCATCGACAATATATTTTTTTTATTTTTTTATTTATTTATTTATTAATTTTTTTTTTTACATCTCAGACCCACAAAACATCACATTGATATTTGTCTGTAGGTGCATCAATACATATATATAAATAAATTGTATTTACCAGAAATACATTCATATTAATTAATTACAATAGATCTTATAAACTCAAATACAAATCAACAATACTATACAACAATACAAGAAAAAATACAAATATTACCAAAATCAAAATAAGTCTCTTTTATTTAATAACATATTCATTAATTCTGTATTTTGCCCTTTTTTATTAATATCCATTTTGACACGACATGGGATTTTATTTAATATTTTTGGTATGACATATTTTAATGTTCTTTGTCCATATTTATTTATGACCTTCGGTATTCGTAGTCCTTCTTTGACCGTAAATCTGGTACTATGTTTATGAATCAATCTATGCTTATATGTCCCATCTTCGTGATATCGTGTTATTAGTTTGTACCACAAGATAGCATTAATTGGCATAGAGCCTTGTTTCTTGAAGAGTTCCTGTATATCTTTAGTAGCACTTTCTTTATTTATTAATTTTATAGCCGAATTTTGAATATTTTGAATTTTTCTAATATTAGTTTTGCAAGTTAGACCCCAGCTAGTTATTCCATACCTTATTACCGATTCCGCTAAAGATTGATATATAGTTTTCATAGTCTGTATCGGAACATAGTATTTAATCTTGTGCATACATCCCAATACAGTTCTCAACCTCTTACATACCTTATTTACCTGAATATCCCATTTGAAAAATGTATCTATGGTAATACCAAGATATACGTATTCATTAACTAATTCAATTTTTTCACAATTACACGATGCATTAATTCCGGAATGCAAGCAATCAAAATTATGGGAAATAATATTTATTTGATTAGTCACAGTTATATGAGGTGACCTTACATGCATGACTTTAGTTTTTTTTGCATTAATAATTAAACCCATATCATGAGACCATTTAAGTAAAGCATTATAATCTTCTTGCATACAATTTTCCACCCATCTTACATCCTTGTGGGAGATCACAAGAGCAGTATCATCAGCATACACAAAATGCTTAGCATACTTAAAGATTTTAGACATAGTAGATACATAAATAATATACAGTAGTGGACCAAGAATAGATCCCTGGGGCACCCCAGTATTCGTAAATTTTGGATTACTAAATGTGTCTTTAATTTTTACTAAAATTTCTCTATTTGTTAAGTAATCCACTAGGACTTCAATTAAATTTCCACCTATGCCAATGCTTCTCAAGATTGTTATGAGTGTTTCCCGATTTATTGTATCGAATGCTTTAGAATTATCTATGAATAGTATAATGACATGATTTTTGTCATTTAATTCTGAATTTACATGATTTGAAAAATTTTCCATGAGAATTTCTGTACTTTTGTGTTTTTGAAATCCATACTGATTCGGATCTAATATGTTAAACTTTATTAGGTAATTATAGATTTTAGTATGCAAAAATTTTTCTAAGATTTTTTCAATAGCAGGCAGTATACATATGGGCCTGTAATTAGTATATTCATCATGCTTCCCCCCTTTATAGATTGGTCTTATAATTCCTATTTTTAACATTCCTGGGATTTCATGCTGTGTCAAGATAGTATTTATAAGATGAACAATCACGGGACCTAGCACATTTATGTTTCTTTTAATCTCACCCAAGCGTATGCCATCAATACCTGGCATATGAGTAAGTTTCATACCCCTTACTATTTCTATGATATCACTCAGAGACGCTTTAGTGATTAACAAACTCTGTGGTTGATCTACCAAAGAAAAGTCTGACAATTTATGTTCACAATGGTGCAACATTTGATCAATAGAATCCGAGAAATACTTAACAAAGTTATTACAGATACAAGTGTATGAGGTGCCACTAAAGAATTTTGTTATGATTTCATCACAGTTACTCGTATTTTTTCTACCTAAAATGTTATTAATTGTATCCCAAGTTTTGTGGCTGTCGTGTAAAGTTTCTCTGAACAAGTTGTTATAATAGATTCGCTTTTTATTTATCAATACTTTATTTAATTTATTTCTAAACCTCTTATAATTCATTTCATGCGATTTATTTCTAGGTGAATTTCTCCACAGCACAAATAATTTATCCCTTTTATTTATTTCTTCTAGCAATGTATTAGTTACCCATGGACATATTGGATTTTACGACCTATTCACACTTCCGTACGAGTTTATTCTGGACTTTGTATATATCTCACAAAATTTATTTTTTATACAATCATATATATCACACAGTTTTTAATTTTTAATATGGAATTCCAATTATGATTTTGAATGAGCAAATCTATTTTCTCTTGTTTCATATCCATTAGTCGGATATGAAAAAATAATTATCATAATCATAAAAATTGAGGACAATAATTATCATAATCATAAATAAATAACATTTTATTTATTTAAAATATTTTCTTTACATTCCAGATCTCCAGAAAAAAGAGGATTCCATTCCGGCAAATCAAACTGTGCTTCCGTCCACCTCTGGAATCCAACGAGAATTAAAAACCGCGCTCACCGCAAAAATACCCTCGAACAGAGCTACAAACGCTGGAAAAAAACCATTTTCATGTTCAGAGTGTTCATATACATGTAATCAGAAAGTTTCGTTAAGGACTCACGTGCTTTCACACACTGGGGAGAAACTGTTCTCATGTACACAGTGCAATTATTCCTGCAATCGAACATCAAACTTGAAAGTACATATGCTCACGCACTCTAGCAAGAAACTCTTTTCATGTTCGCAGTGTAATTATTCCTGCAATCAAGAATCACACCTAAAACGACACGTGCTCACGCACACTGGAGAAAAGCTATTTTCCTGTTCACAATGCAACTATTCGTGTAATGAAAAGTCGAGCTTGAAACGACACGCGCTTTCACACACTGGCGAAAAATTGTTTTTTTGTTCACAGTGCACTTATTCGTGTAATCGAAAATCAAACCTAAAAATGCATACTCTTACGCATACGGGAGAGAAACTGTTTTCGTGTTCGCAGTGCGATTATTCCTGCAATCGCAAACCGGACATAAAAGTGCACGAGTATTCGCATACTGGAAAGAAATTGTTTTCATGTTCCCAGTGTAACTATTCTTGCAATGAACAAGCGCGCTTAAGAAGACACACGCTCACACATACCGGTGAGAAACTATTTTCTTGTTCTCAGTGCGCTTATTCTTGCAATCAAAAATCGCAATTGAAAAGACATGCTCTTGCGCATACTGGAGAGACGTTGTTTCCATGTACGCATTGTAATTACTCCTGTAATCTTAAATCGCAATTAAAAAGACACGAGCTTACGCATACTGGAGAGAAGATGTTTTCATGCCCACAGTGCAGTTTTTCTTGCAATCAAAAATCTAATTTAAAAGTTCACGCGCTCACGCATACTGGAGAGAAATTATTTTCATGTTCACATTGCAGTTATTCCTGCAATCGCAAATCAAACTTACAAATTCATACGCTTACGCATACTGGAGAGAAACTATTTTCATGTTCGCATTGCAACTATGCTTGCAATCAAAAATCAAGTTTAAAAATGCACGCGCTTACACATTCTGAAGAAGAATTGTTTTCATATTCATAGTGATCCTCGCTTATTTGTGCAATCGAAAATTTATCGTCAAGTTGTGATCCGAAAGTGTTGGTCGTTGATTGTTTAAACGAATGTTTAAAACATTATAAAATTTTAAATTTATTTTTCGATTATCCATTTTCGTTGCAAATTCGTGTGAAAGTGGCTTCGAAGGTATGTCTATTACCTTATTTTTATATATTATTAGAACCTCTTAATATGCCACATACGACATTTTAACAGGTTCTATGCATTCCTAATTTATTTATCAAAGTTGTCTTATATATCTTAGAACGTTGGTCTAAACTCGCGTCTTAACGATTAAATGCGTTACCATTTATAAAAAAAATAAATACACGTTTAATAACTTCATTTATTGTGTTTTCATATTTAAATTAAATAAACCTTAAACATATTATCTTCCTTATTGATTTAATTTGTAAATATATAATAATTTTTCTGTATTCTAGACAATTTGAATGGTAGATGTCAAAATCTTAGGTCAACCTACACATACAGGAGGTAGTACTAATAAGTGAAAATATTAAATTCGATATTATTACCAATGAAAACATTAGAAAATGGTTTCAGAAATGGATTATGCTATATCATATACCATTCACCAAGTTCGAGTACAAGCGAATTTCTAAAACAAATCTTCCGTGTATAGTTTTCTGGGATATTCTGCCGTGTATATGTGACCTCTCTGGCCGACGTTTCGGATCCCATTGCAGGGTCCATCATCAGGGCTGATAATATTTAAGCAACCACGATGGAGATCAGAGCGAAGTTGCCAGTCTTGGCGTAAACCGAAAGAACGGCGGTGAGAAAATATATTTTATTTACACATCGGGCGTGTTGTCATCTGTCCGTGCCTACTGCGAATAATTGTCCGCAACAATGGTTCTCCCCTTAGAAAAAAATGTAAACCCACGGAAGGCTCGTCTTGAAGCTACATTTAGAGGAGTTTACAAGTCAAACATGGTCCGTGTTTACAAGTCGAACATGGTCCATGGTAGCAGGCTGAGAAATTTCACCATTTCCACTTTCAGCACAATCTTTGATGTCTAGTTGCCAGATTAACCGTACAAACAACTGCACGGGAAGTTCGAATTGCAGGTTCCAGTAACGACTCCCTACTGACTCTGAGACGGACGGCGTGTGTACGTCACTGCACATGGAGGCAATCGGGTGTCAAGTTACGGTCTGGTGAGATAAGCCGAGATCGGACCTGCTTGCGCAAGCGCAAACTGAGTCGCTACATATCGTCGATGTATATATAATAAATCCTATGTGCCGTTTAGTATATTCTGAGATACACGAATCAATTTCTCATATAAATAATGGACATATCGTCGCTATATATATACTTAAGCCTATGTGCCGTTTTAATACATTCTGAAATAAACGAATGAAACTGTTTTAAAAAATAATTGCACGGACTAGATTTATAAAAAATATTTTAAATAATTACTAGGCAGACTTGCCAGATGAACGGCAATGTTTTTTTTGTATATCTCTGTTATTTATATAAAAATTGACAAATTGATTCATTCATCTGAGAATGTATTAAACGGCACATAGGCTTAATTATATATACAGCGACGATATACTAAAAAAAACATTTATTTTTATTTTTATAAATCTAGTCTGTGCATTTATTTTTAAAAACAGTTTTTATTCGCTTATCTCAGAATGAACTAAACGTCACATGTGATTTATTATATATACAGCGACGTTATAGTTTGAATTTTTTTTTCATTTAATATATAGTACAAATACAATTCTTATATATTTACATATCAAATTGACATTTTTTAAAATACTTTATAGTCATGTAGACCTCATCAATGATAATGAATCGATGACAGATACAATGAAACGCTTGTTTTTGATTATACTTATTTTGTTTACTTGAGACGTGTTTCACCTTATGAGGCATTTAACCAAACAATAATTATATTTTTATATTTCTTGACTCAGGAACTGTACCTATTTTATATAAAGAATAATTTCTTTTCAACTTGTTATGTAAAAAACTATCCGTTATATTGCTTTATTTTGGAGAGGTTATGACAATCTACACAGTGTAACATTTACTTACATTTGTTACGCTGTGTAGATTGTTATAACCTGTTACCATTTTAACCATGTTACATTGTTTTTAGTATGGAATCGAAAGGAGGACGTCGCAAACACAAGTTCACCGAAATCCCTCCCAGAAGCTCCCGCAGGCTCAGTCACACGCGAATACCTACCAAGTCATGTTACTCAAACCACAATGAAACCGTTCGCTTGCAAACACTGTTCTTACAGATACAGTTTGTTAGAGTCACACCACGAGGCACACGGGAGATAAACCATTCTCTTGTTCATACTGCTCTGACACGTGTCGCTATAGAGAAAATCTGAGAAAACACACGTTTACCCACACTGGAAAGAAGCCGTTCTCGTGTACACACTGCGCTTATTCATGTACTGAAAGACGACAGCTCAAGAGTCACATGTTCACTCATTTTGGAGACAAACCTTTTACATGTGCACACTGCATTTTTAATTGCACAAAAGAATATGATTTAAAAACCATATGCTCACGCACAATAGAGACGAACCGTTCTTGTGTTCACTCTGCACTTTTACATGTCTTCACAAGGAAAGCTTAAGAAGGCACTTGTTCATGCGTACAGGTGAGCGATCATTTTCGTGTGCAGACTGTTCTTATAATCGAAAAACTTCTTTGAAGAGACATTCGCTTATACACACTTATAAACCCTTCGCTTGTACACAATGCAGTTATACTTGTAAAGAGATGGGGCTGTTGAGGCGTCACGCGTATGCTCACAGTGCAGAGAAACCATTTTCATGTACATACTGTGATTAAAGCTGAATTATGAAACGACAGTTGAAGAACCATATGCTAGCTCATGCTCGCCAAAAACTGCTCTAGCGTTGTGCATCAGAGTATTGAAATGAGATGGATGATGGCGGTCTCTACGTAAATAGAATTGTAACAGAAATGGTATATAAAAAGATATGAAAACTGGGACCCATCTATGGCAATTAAATGTCGTTTAGAGCAAGCCAGAGCTGCAATCAAGGTATTGTGTAGCCACGAACATAAATTTGCGAATGTTAAAGTTACGATCTTAGGTGATTCTATTATTTTTAATGGTATCATGGGTACTCACTGAAATAATGAGTATTTATTTATTTATTTGTTTGGAAATATTTACAGATATAAGAAAATGATATATAAAAATAAAGTATGAGTAGTAGCAGTAGTGAATAAAACGCAATAAAATAAATAAAAGTATTAAATATAACGTACGGAGTTAAGATAACTTTATTTATGTCTTGCTTCACAGCATTGAATCAATATTTAATTATACATTAATATTAATTCAATGTTGCGACGCAGAATTATGTTCACTTGTGATCTTAGATGATCTAGAAATACAAGATAGATGTCAATGTCGGTGAACAAATCATTGTAGGCTCGGCACATTCCCACTATGGGTGAGCGTAATACGGAGTTGGTGCGAGCAACAGGAACGTGGAAGAGGCAGTATGTTCTAGTAGCCCTTGCTGGGACGTGGATGTTTATAAGTGGTAATAGGGGTGGACAATTAAATTTGTTTCGACAGATCTTATACAAGTTGAAAATCTCAAGAGCCGTGCGTCTGTTTTTTAAACATAAAATGTTAAAATATTTCAGTGAATCTGCGTAGTGATGCCGCGGGATGTGTAACCTAAAGCTAAGCGTTCTTATGTATTTTTTTTTTCAATATATATTTTATAATAGGGGTTCTAAATGCTGGATGCATATTCGAGGTGCGGTCGGATAAGAGTTTGGTACAGATGCATGTAAGTTTTGGAATTTTTGAAATATCTTGTGAAACGAAGTATAAATCCTGTCATATTTTTTGCTTTACTAATTATTTTTTCTATGTGTATATGGAATCGAAGATAGGTGTCAAAGACAGGTAAATACAAATGGAGTGCTTAACGTTATATAACTAGTGTGTCAGGTTTTTAGAGTGAGACAGATGGAGGGAAAGGTATGTACTTCTCTTTCTAGAGAGTGTTCAATATCCATTTGAAGGAAATTATAGTGGTTTAATGGAATGAAAACAAGAAAAATAAATGTTTTTATTTATAAAATACTAACACACACTTCTTTGACAATCGCCATATTGATGCAATATATAATATAATTATAAAAAGGGTGACTATTATAATGTTTTAAAAACTTAAATTAAAAGCTTTTCCATTTCAGTTTACATGTTCAAATATAAAATAAATTTGTTTAAGAAACACATACATTTACACATTTAAAATAAAAGCAATAATATTGCATGTTCAACAAAAAAGAGCGATGAGACTAATTTTTATAGAGAAATAGCTACTATACGATTTAAAATATGTCGACAGAGTTCCATTGGCTCACTGTAATACTAGGATGATTTATTTATACACATTATTATAATTTATTTATAAACATAACTTGTGTTATAAATGTTTATAAATAAATTTTAAACAAAATTTTAAACATTAATAAAAGTGAACACCGATAAATTATTGGCCAATTTTAAATCTTCGTAACAAAATCTAAGGAAATTTTCGTCTTAGGAAAACGTCATATCCCTCTTCACTAATGTGCCTGTGGACGACGCTATGAGTCTGTTGGAAGAAATTTATGATGAAGACATCTGCGCACTGTTTAAGCACTGCCTGACGAGTGGATACTTCTCTTTTCAAAGTGAGCTCTTCCAACAAGTGGAAGGCGTAGCGATCCACAGGGTAATCCACTTTCTCCGGTGATTGCTAACTTTTTTATGGAGAAATTCGAAGAAACAGCACTGGACACAGCATCCTTTACTCCGAAGATCTGGTGGAGATACGTCGATGACGTGTTTGCAATTTGGCCGCATGGTGAAGACAAACTAGGTGATTTTTTGGAACACCTTAATTCACTACATAAGAATCTGAAGTTCACCATGGAGATAGAGAAAGACAACGTGCTGCCTTTTCTTGATGTTGAAATAAAAAAGAAAGCCGATGGGAGTTTCGGACACAGAGTTTATAGGAAGCCTACACATACGAACCGTTATCTACATGCGAATTCCCACCATCATCCTGCTCAGAAAAGAGGTCTTATCAACACTTTGGCCACGAGGGCCAAAAGGATATGCCAAGATGAATATCTACAGGAAGAAATGATAACACTCAGCGACGCACTGGAAGGCAATGGTTACCAGAAGCGACAGATACAACGCGTCATAAGAACGAGGTCTGTTCGCCCTGAAAAACATACAGAACCTGAGTGCAAAGGCATCGCCTTTCTACCTTTTGTCCAAAGCGTTACAGATAGAATTGCCAGAGCTCTCAAGAAAAGAGACATTAAGACAGTTTTTGGTACCAACTCAAAAATTAAGGATTTGTTGAGATCAGCGAAGGATCGAGATCGCTTAGAAACAGACGGTGTGTATAGACTCGATTGTCAAGACTGCGATAAAGTATACGTGGGACAAACGGCGCGTACAATTTCCAAAAGGGTCAACGAGCACAAACGCCATGCAAACTCGGTCATCCAGAAAAATCAGCACTGGCTGAACATTTTCTGGATACCGGCCATCATTTTGCATTCGAACCAAAAATCCTTGGAAAGCTTAAGAGTCACCATACGGGTCTTATCAAGGAAGCACTAGAAATCTACAAGCACCCGATAAATATTAATAGAGATGATGGTTTCAAATTAAAAACATCTTGATATCCGGCGCTTCAAAGTCATTCTCGTCGCAGACTCCGCAGAGATAGTGATCAGACAACAGATGAATCATACACACAACACATCATGACTTCGGCACGATATTGCAAGCCGATACTTAACCACAATACCAACATTCAAGACAACACATCAGCCCTGATGATGGACCCTGCAATGGGATCCGAAACGTCGGCCCGAAAGGTCGTAACAACACGGCATAATACCCCAGTAAACACAAACTTGAAGATTCTGAGTGGCCGTGAAAACCTAAGAACATTCTTACAGCTTCTTACGATTACACTGTTTCATTTTTTAAAATGGCGGGGTACGCACTACATTAGTCGCTTTTGAGCAATTATGATAAAGATATTTTATTTGTATACTTACCATACTTTTGAGAATAGTATATGTTATATATACGTATGCTTTCGAAATAAATAATAATAAAAAATATAAATTTCGAAAATTTTAATTACATTTAACAAAACAAATACGTTCAATGGTCTTATGATCTAAATAAAACTTCTATTTCTTTATTATTGCTCCAACGTGTGCCTAATTCGTTAAAAAATACAGTGAATTAAAATAAATATACTGTTAATATGCCGTCAAACTGTTGTGCAGTTTGGCATATAAATGTATGTAGGTATATCTGTAATAAACAAAGAAACTAAATAATTAAAAAAAAAACTATTCCATAAAAACCAAGTTTTTATTATACTCCCTTTCTCATTGAATCAGGTTTCATGCCTTATGCATGCGTCGGGGCTCATTATTCATTTGTGTTGATTCCAATTTTTAAAAAAACATAAAAATTTAGAAAAGTTATACTATAATTACTAAAAAAAAATTAACGAAAAATTTTTAGATCATTTTTATCGTCGCCAAGAGTCTGCCTGCAAAGTTTCAGCTCGATTTGACCACGGGAAAAGTTTTTCCGGCAAACAACAAACCTTAAACAAACGTTAAAAGAAAGGGAGTAAAAATCTTGAATCTTCTTTTTCTTGCTATGCGTGCAACGTTGGCTATCATAACTTTATTAACTGCGGCCCGGAATAACTCCACAGTATCCTAGCCATGATGTTCTCTTCTTCCAGGGCCCCGACTTCCTTGATAACCTTCCCTGCAGTACGAGGTGCAAGTTTCCCAACTCTCTGGATATCTCGTCGTAAGAAAAAATTTAGACAGAGTAAAGAATGAAGATATTAGGAATGAATGTAAAGCTGATCTTAGCATAATTGATACAATTAAAAAAGGTCGCTCAGGTGGTTTGGGCGTGTCGAGCGTATTAACGAGGAAAGAATGGTAAGAAAGATATATAACGCAAACACTTGAAAGTGAGGGCGACCGCGGAAGACGTGGCACGACCAGATTAAACAGATACTGGAAGATGGTCCCGTTAGAAGCGTCAACAATCGTCGAGTTTGCATGCGAAGATGTACGAATGTGGATGAGATGAGAGTTGCATGTCAGGACAGAAGAGTGTGGCGCTCTATCCTCTCTGCTTGATGCTCTAAACGGCGTGATAGTAAGTAAGAAAAAAGTCTATCCCAAAAAACTAAAGTGAATTCTAAGTCTCATATACGGACTGCTCGAAGTCCGCCAAGCCGTTCTGTAATTGTGACGCACGAATATTTGCACTGGGAACATGAAAATAGTTTTTTCTCCAGTGTGCTGAGGCATATGTACTATTAAGCTTGGCTTCCGATTCCTGGAATATGGCACTGTGACGTAAAAATACTTTTCATGCTTTATGCGTAAGCTCGTGTCTTTTTAATCTATCCTTCCGGTTGCTGGAATAATTACACTGAGAACAAGAAAAAAAATCAGTATGCTTATTAAGCACATGTATTTTCAAGCTTGACTTCCACTTGCTGGAAAAACTACACTGTGAACACGAAAATAGTGTTTCCGCATTATGCGTAAGATTGTGACTTTTTAAATCGGTCTTCCGATTGCTAGAATAATTGCAGTTGGAACACGAAAAAGGTTTTACTCCAGTGTGCTTAATCATATGGCCTTTTAATTTTGACTTTTGGTTGCATGAATAATTGCAATGTGAACAAGAAAAGGGTTTTTCTTCAATGTGCTTAAGCAAATGCGATTTCAAGTTTGATTTCTGGTTACACGAATAATTGCATTGCGAACATGAAAATAGTTTTTCTCCAGTGTGCTTAAGCGCGTGTACTTTTAAGTATGACTTATGTTTGCACGAATAATCACACTGTGAACATGAAAATAGTTTCTCTGCACTATGCGTAAGCTTGTGGCTTTGTAAATCTGTCTTCCGATTGCACGAATAGTCACACTGTGAACATGAAAAAAGTTTTTCTCCAGTGTGCTTGAGAACATGTAATTTTAAGCTAGAATTATGGTTGCAGGAATAATCACACTGTGAACATGAAAACACCTTCTTCCCAGCAGTTAGAGTGCACCCGCTTGCCGATTTCTTGGCGTTGCTGACGGTCTCCAATTCTGGCTTCTTACCATGGACCTTCTGAGACGGGAGATCTTGTACTCTCGAGCTAAATCTATTGAAGAGACCTGCAAAATAAATATTTTTGTATGAGTAAAATGTTTCACATTTCTTAATACAGAGCTGAATGGTAATGTAGATGACGTTCAAATAATAATGTCATCGAAAATCCTGAGTGTACTTTAATATTGCAGGAGTGTACGTAATTATACGTACAATTTATCGGGGCGTGCGGTGGGCCCTAATATAGGCTACTATAAACTCTGTGCTCTTCTTTTATAATATGTGTGCGTGGGTGCGAGGAGAAGCAGGATGTCTCGGGGCCGAGTATGATGCCAGCTAAACTAAGCAGGAACAAATTGCTAGTAGTTCGATCCGACTTTTTAGTGAATATAACATCATTATAAAATGGCACGATCGTCCTGAAAGCTCTTTTCAATTTTTTGTGGTTTCTACGCATAATTAAAAAATGTTTATTTCCCGTAATTCGAACAACCTGTGATGACAAATGTCAGTAGCGAACCGCTTTGGATGCGAAAACTAAATAAAGATCTTGGCTGAATGCGCCCGCCCGTTGCATCCGTTATGGCGTGAGCAGTTATGGTCTTACCTATAAAACATACATTCATAAAATCAAACAGTTACAATTAAGATTCCTAAAACTTATAGTAGATAATACAACTAAATGTATGTATAACCATGATTATAATAAACTATTCAAAGTATGTAAAATATTACAAATCGACCAAAAAGTAAAATATAATAAAATACTAGAAGAAATGATAAATAATATTAATATACACACTGACACGCACCATAACTATGCAACCAGATCGACAGGACGAACAATGAGAATACCAATCACTAACAACGTGTATGGCGGAAGAAAAAGAGATTATATTGTGCCAAGAATCTTTAATAAATTACATAAAAAATTGTTTGAGATGATGCAAGACAAAAAAACTCCATTAGCTTTAAGAAAGTACAAGCTAAAATAATATATATTAAAGCTATGTACCTAATCTTTTTCCCAGACGGAATTACTAAAAATGAAATTGATTTTATCATATCAGACGATAGAAAATATTGCAAAGATGTATCAGTATTAAACAAAATTGACACTGGTAGTGACCATCGATTAGTCAGAGCCAACTTCCAAATAAACACTGAAATGGAAAGAAGAAAAATGGTAAAGATAAAAAAGTTGAATCACCTCAACATGGAAACACTATCGCAAAACAAGAACATTATACAGAACACATTACAGAATAAACTTGAAGACAAAAATGCCCTCAAACAAATGGATATAAACGAATTAAATAACAAAATAGTAGCAGACACACACACCACCCTGAAAAAAGTCTCTTTCAGACACGATAGAACACAAAAGATATCCGAAGAAACAACCAAATTGATCGAAGAAAGGAAAACTTTAGATAGAAACACAGACAGATATAAAACGATAAAAAGAAATATAAGAAGAGACATAAGAAAATTTAATACCAATTTGATAATACAGACCATAGAAACAAATAAAAATATGAAAATTCTTAAACGAATAAACTCAAAGGGAAATTCTGCTATAACAAAAATTAAAAACCAAAACAATGAAACTGTAGGAGATAAACTAGAGATCACTAATACAGTTAAAACATTCTACGAGGATCTCTCTACGTTTGGAAATCAACGAGGAACAGCAGTGAAATTCGAGTGTTAAATGTAGGATCAGAAGAACTCGCCGAAATAGATACCGATGAAATAGATAAAGCATTAAAACAAATGAAAAATAACAAAGCTCCGGGAGAAGACAACGTAACATCTGATATCCTGAGGTTAGGTGGAGAAAACCTTAAAAAAACCTTAATACTGTTGTACAATAAATGTATAGAAAATGGAAAAATTCCCGACGCTTGGCACAACGCGGAAGTTAAACTGTTATTTAAAAAAGGAGATAGTGACAATTTAGAAAACTACCGCCCAATTAGTCTACTCTCACACCTATACAAACTATTCACAAAAATTATTACAAACAGGTTAACCAATAAATTTGACCAGTACCAACCAATAGAACAAGCTGGGTTTCGAAGAGGCTTTGGAACAAGGGATCACATACAAACAATTCGGTTACTTATTGAAAAGGCAACAGAATATAATATCACTCTCCATATGGCCTTTATTGATTATAAGAAGGCATTCGATTCAATTGAGACGTGGGCGATCATAAAAGCGCTCGAAAATGCACGAATCGACTCAAGATATACGAGGCTGATAAAATACATATATGAAAATGCAACCATGAGCGTGACAATAGATGAAGACACGAAGACAGAAAGCTTCAAAATCGGAAAAGGTGTGCGACAAGGTGACACTATCTCACCAAAACTTTTTACACTCGCCTTGGAAAACATTTTCAAAAAGATAAATTGGGAAAATAAAGGAGTAAAGATAAACGGCACCTATCTGAGCCACCTCAGGTTTGCAGACGATATAGTAATTGTTAGCAATAATGTAAGAGAATTGGAATCTATGACCAGAGAATTGCAAGAAGCATCGAAAGAAACAGGTTTGGAAATGAACACACAAAAAACAAAAATTTTAACCACATCCAAACACAAATTCAAAATAAATAATTGGGAAATAGAAACAGTTGATGAATATTGGTCATAAGATAAAGCTGGGAAAAGAAAACCAAATAGCAGAACTACCAAGAAGAATAGGTCTGGGCTGGGCAGCATTTGGTAAATTGAAACACTTGTTTGAAAATAAAGAAATCCCAATTTGCCTGAAAAGAAAAATGTTCGATACATGTATCCTACCGATGCTGACATATGGACTAGAAACAGCAACACTGACAGAAAAAAGCATACAAAAATTAAAATGTACACAGCGGGCCATGGAAAGGCAGATGCTCGGCGTAAGCCTTCGGGATAAAATCAGAAATGAAGAAATAAGACGCCGAACAAAAGTTGCTGATATTATGGACCGTATTGCAAAACTAAAATGGCAGTGGGCTGGACATATGGCTCGACAGGAGGATACTAGATGGGCACCCAGAATCCTACAGTGGAGGCCCTGGACAAAAAATAGAAGCGTCGGAAGACCTCCCAAAAGGTGGTCCGATGACATAGTCCAGCAAGCAGGAAGAACCTGGATGCGAATGGGGAGAAACAGAGACGAGTGGAAAAAAATGGAAGAGGCCTACATCCAGCAGTGGAGGGAAAAAGGCTGAGGAAGAAGAAGAAGAAGATATGTTAAATTTAGTCGCCCGACCAGAGTTGCCAACAGCGCTTGGCCTAATATCGCTGTTTCCTATACATAAAGTAGCCCAAACGCCAAAATATCAATATGAATAAAATAAAATGTAATTTTTATCAATTTATTTATAACATATTTATAATGTATTGGTAAATAGGCCTAAGCCTAATATAAAAAAATCGTAATGTTCGTTAAAAGAAAGTAAAGTAAGTAGATAGGTAGCATTTTAAAAACACCGGAGACGTACATTTTTCTACCAGCGTGTAAACTTACCATGTGATTGCTTGGTTGAAAGTTGTTGCAACACACCTCTTACATTAATATGAGTACGAATTCTAAGAATAGCGATCGGCATGGGTAGTTGCAGGCGATTCCTTAATTTTGTTTTAATTGTCCCGATTACGCTTAAAATTCTTTCAATGACAGCATTACACAAAGGTAATTGTATTTTTTTTCTTAATTATTTGCGATTCGGCTGATTTAAATAACTTGTCTCTGAAGTAGCCTAGTAGGCGACCAGTCGCCTTTTAGATTTTTTCGTCGCCGATTCTCGTTCTGAGTAGCCTAAATGGCGAAAAATCGCCTACGTTGGCAACTCTGCGCCCGACAGCAAATACGAAAATCGCGTACTAGGACCTCTTAATTTTCTTTTTTCAAAACAAACAAACTCAAAACAATATTATATCGTTTTACTGAAAATTTTTCAGTTAAAATAAAAACCCCAAAAAATGCCGATTCAAAAGATTTCACATCACTATTTCGTGAAAAAATGACAATTACCGTTGAGTAAAGAAATAGACGGAGTATCTTATTTCATTAAAAATATTGTTTGCAGGTAAAAGAAAGGACAAAAATTCAGTGTTACAGTGAATCTGTTTTTCTAGGGAGTCCATCATTCACTGGCATTTTAGAGAAATTATATACAAGGTCATTCTTATAATATCCAAGCAGATTTTCACCAGTAGAAATGAATAAAATATTTTAACTAATACAATTCCAGTGAATTTGATTCCGAACCAGGGCCTGCGCACTCTATCCATAAAGTTTCGATTCCGTTATAATGGCATCAATTCTTTTATGGGAATTTTTTTAAATTTCATTTTTCGGCGGTTCTAATTTGGTGTCAGTACTTACCTACCCTTGCCAACTATTTTAACAATTATTGTAGTGGTATTAATGTTGGTTTCGCAAAATGTTCAAATTGGTTACACTATTATGTTATCTATGGGTTACACTGTTCACAAATATTCTGTGGTTCACAATTTGCGACGCCATTTTAATTTTTCAAATCAAATATGTCTTTATTTTGTGGCGATTTTGCTTGTTTATTTTTTTACAATCCCGCTACCACGTCACCGCCTCCGACATTGACATCCTCTGATAATATGTTTGTTTCGATATGAAACTGAATATTGACATTTCACAAAGGATATCTCTACAAAAACGAAATATTTTATCGTCCTTTTGAACTGTCATACTGAAACCGAAAATACACGTGAGTGATTGTATTTTATATTTATATTAATTATATTTGGAATGTTTTATTATAATTGTGTTTGCAAGTTTATTAGAAAAAGTTATTTTACAAAGGAAAACTAATTTACATAGGGTATAAAAGCGAAGGCAGAAATATCCAAAAAATTGTTTTGAATGTAGTCACAGAGGATTACTAATTTAAAATTAACCGAATTCTAGATTTTATGTATTATTTTATCCCTTCCAAAATCTTGTTTCCTATAAATTTACAGGCTATGTTTCCCATAAAATCTCAATACTGTTGACTCATTTGTCCAAGTTTTCCGTATGATTAAAATACAAAAAAAAATTATGGTTAATTATTATTACATCATTATCTTTGTATAACATGCATACAATTATTAATTAAGAGTTATTATTATTTCACTGCTGGTTTTAGAAAGAACAGAACTTCCCACTGACATGTGTAAATGATAAGTAAAATTATTATGTCTACAGATTCAAGTCCAAGGAGATGAATATTGGTGTGACGGATGAATATCTCAATGGAATCCTCAGAACCCAGCTCCAGCAAAGGAGATGAGGGTAAGAATATACAACTATAATCTATAACTAAATATTTTTTAAACAATGATTGCTTGTGTTGTATTTTTTTTAATACACAATACATACATTAATAAATGTTTACAACATGAATAAAATAAATTTAAATAACAGTACTAAAATATTAAACTAGTAAACTAAAAAGTAATTTCATAAATAAATTTACAAAATAAATAATTTAGTTAAAGTATGTTTATGTTAATAAAATTTAATTAAAGATGGACACACTCTCCCACACTTATTAATTTAATTTAATTGTTAATACCCATTAATTTAATTTAATTGTTAATAAAATTTAGTTAAAAATGGACACACTCATCTGTCATTTTCCAGCGTTGTCAAATTTAACAGATTGTATTATTTTTAAGGTTAAAATCAAGAAGAAGAAGAAAGAAAGCGTTGCTGCCTAACCGGTCTGTAGCAGCATTCTTAAAAATCCATGCAGATGTAAGCATCGACAAAGAGGCTTCACAGACAGTGGACTTTGTAAAATATTATTAGAAATGTAAAAATAATGTGCATAATAATATCGAACCATGAGTACTTTAGTGTATTAAGTGAAAAATGCAGTTTTGAGATATCGGCGTTAGATGTTATAAATTTCTTTATCAAATTGATTTTCAATTATTTGTTTTAGAATTTTTTGAATATTGCAAGGATTTGGATTGCCTCACATGCACCCATCGATAAACCTTATATTTGCTTATAAGGTTTATCAATGGGTACAGCATAATATAACTATTTTATTATATTTTGATTGAGACAAGGTTTTATAAAAGAGATAAATCATTTAGACCTTCCGACAAATCTGGTGTTTTTAGTATATCTAAAATTAGTGTTTTGCTTTCCTGAATGGGAACATTAATGAATGATCTTGCAATATCAAATGATACTAACTTTTCATTCAATATCTTTTAAGGTATTGACTACATGAAATTTTAATTGTATACTTTGGTTTAAATACGTTGGAGTTATTTAATATTTTTGTAATGATTGAAGTTATTTTGAATGTTGGGGAATTGCATTACATTGGGATACTGCTGATCTGATGGGGCTGTTTCCTTTGTGAATTTTGAGAAAGCCGTATAATTTTGCGATCATTAACACTGTTTGCCTTTTTTCCTTACAAATTAAACTTATGGAAGTTATTGTCCGATCGTCCTGATGAAGATATAATACAGTATCGAAATCATTAGACGTTTAAAAAAAATATGTGTGTTTTTTAACACTATAAGCATAAAAAATATTAAATCATTTGTTCTACTTTTTTAGTTTCAAACCGCTTGATCTTACTGACCGGTTATATTATTTGCAATGCATTGTAAATGATGTCTTATTGATATCTGTTCTTGTATACGCTTATTTAATTGAAAATAATTATTCTGAACATTGAAGTGTAAAATGACAATTGAAAAGAATACTTTTTTTGTTGTGTATCCAGAATAATTATTATGTATGTGTAATGTATATGTATGTAAGAATCGTTGAAAATACTGTCAACCCATTAGAATGTACTCTGTTTATCATATCTTCACACTTTTGATCATTTAGATGATATTCCTAACCTTTTTTTATTATTTTAAAAATTTATTCTTTAAATAGGAAATATAATAATTTTATATTTCTTTATATATACAGCATTACATATAATTATTTAAAATTTTATTCTAACTAAAGTATCACATATTTTTTTAGTTTCCTCTTAAAGTTGTTATATTATTTACATCTCTAATGTCCCTGGTAGTTTTATGTATAGTTTCGTTGTAGTAGTAGTTTTATATATAGCACTGTGCATGATTAAAATTTGTGATTTTTTTTTAATGTAATCTTTTCATCTTCTCTTGTTTCATGTTTGTCATGTTTGTGTTTGTTTTTTCTTAATACTTCAAAGATGTTGTATCCATTATTAATTTTATACATAAGTAGAAATAGAATTAAATTTAATTATTTGTCTATTATTGGTAAATTTTCTAGCACCACTTTAATTCTTGTGTATTGATTTATTTTTAGTATAATTCTTTATGCTTTCTTTTCGAGTATTGTTATTTTTTCAATTCTTCTTCAACCCAGAAATAGTATACTGTCGCAGTAGTTGATGTGGGGGACAATTATTGCGTTATATAATATATTTTTGCTCAATTCTGTTTTGATCTCTTCTGATTCTTTCCAAGGGTGAAATTCATTTTGCTATTTTTTGTTACATATTTTGTGTTCAATGTAAAGTTTAGTTTATGATTTATAATTGCTCCCAAATATTTTACATCGAATTGGGTAGGAATTTATTGCAATGTTTTTTTTAAATCAATATTTGTTGAATTTTTCCAATGTATATTTGTACTTAAAACAATCATTCTGAATCTAAAAAATATATTATTTGAATGTTACATTTTTTATCACATCACTTAAATAATATTAGTAATAATATTAACAGGCAATGAAAATTGACTACCACATGAATACGAAGTGTAATCTTATTTTGTATAATCATCACAAATCATTGATTTCCTTTATCTATTAAAATGGTAGCTTGTGGTGTAAATTATTTACTGATCAATGTTACATTTTATTTTCTAAAATATTAATAATTACAAAATATATAATATTGAATTTTTATTTTCTTTGCGAGTTTTGGTATTTTAAAAAATATTAATTCTATGTTTTTGAATTGAATGAATTTTAAATATGAACATTGTTTTTAAAACAAAATCATCTATTTTAATCTGAAATTATGTTCATTATGTAAACATATTCCTTCTCTAAACATGAGATTTTTCTTTTACAGAGAGGTAGTGTGTAAAATTTAAAAAAATATGCTGTAACAATATTGACGAATTTAAAAATAATTGTCAGTTTTCTTTGCCAATTCTTTTTCTGACTCTTATTATAGAATTAGTGGATAATACATTTTTAATTAAATGTACCATCTTTTATTGTTAAACCTTATTTTCATTTTCAGAAACAAACAGCCGTGTTCTGAAAATTGTAATATTGCTATTTCTGTATCTTGACAGTTATTTTATAACATTGTAATGCAGTTAATTTTGACATTTTAAGTTTGACAGATTTGAAATTAATGAATTCAATCAATCAGAAAGCTCTAAAACGTAAATAAACGAAAGTAAAATAAGTTATTCATAATATGTGAATAACTTAGCGTTTGTTTACGTTTTAGAGCTTATCTGATTATTTGAATTCGTTAATTTCAAACCTGTCAAACTTAAAACGTTAAAATTAACAGCATTATAATGTTATACAATAACTGTCAAGATACAGAAATAGCAATATTGCTATTTTCAGAATACGGTCTAAATATTCATTTAATTGAAATAAATAAATAAATAAAGAAAAAAAGGACAAATATATAAATAAATAATAATATCTCGCATAATCGCAAGATGTCACTTTGCAAATAACAGTTGCCATTCTATTTTGGTCTATATTCTGTGTTCCGAACTGTCATTTAACTTGTTGAGGGCCAAATTGGGCTGATTGTTCACGATCGCACGCACTTCTTGAAGCATAGACAATATACGGCGAATATTTTGCACGCGAACGCACACATGAAAAGTATAAAGCCGGCACTTCACTTCGCGTTATTGTTTTATGAATTTAAGAATGTTGTATACGTACACACAACCAGCGTCGCCAACTCTATGTATTTTTACTACATCTACGTACTTTAAGCTTTTCCTGCAATCCTACGATCTTCAGTCCCAGAATCTACGTATTTTATATGAATTAACAAAATTACAAATTGTACAATTTTACAAAATAACAGCTCATTAGGCTGAATGGGTATAATTTCCTTTTCATTCGTGAAAAAAAGCTAATAAATGTTCCGTTTCTTCATACTACCGCAGATTCGCTTCGCCAACACAATACGCGCGTCATTTATTCCATAGAGCTGTGACTATGTAAAACGAAGTGTCTCGTCTCGAAGGGAGTATCTTACATAACCAAAGTGTAATCTAATTTCTAAACTTAACCTAAAAATAATAATGAGTGGTTTTGATTTCTATCTTCCAATATTGTTCAGCTTTCTGCTCAATTTAATTGAACTCAATTATGGAGATAAGCAGTAACAGTGCTGAAGAGCGGAATGTTACTCCCACTAAAAAAAGAAAGCTGCATTATGAACAAAAATGAACTTTGAAGATGAGCAGAGACAAAGGCTGAAGAACTTAAGGTTTATAAACCCTGAGACGTTGATGGACCCAAATACTAAACGTTCTGTACCAGCTATAGTTCATTTGGGGCAAATGTTTCCAAGTAATATTTATATCCTTAACTTCAAATATTTTATTAATGAGTTGAGTCTGCTACACTTTACTTAGTTTTCATTTAACTATCTTTACTTTCAAGATTATGTCCAACAAACCTGACGAAGCTAGATCGGGAATGGCGAGTTCTTAGAAATACAAGTCTCCCTTTCAAGAGGAACATATAATTAAACCAGATGATTTTTGGCTTCATGTGACTAAAATAAATAGCGATTCGTCGCAAATATTTCCATTACTGGCCCAATTTGCTCACATTGCCACGTAGTAGTGCAAACGTCGAGCGTCTGTTTCTTATGAAAGCAGACATCAGAAATAGACTTTCTACTGAAAGTCTAATAGGCTTACTTTACACGAAAAGTGGCTTAAAAAGAAACCGCGAGCCTTCGCAGGAACGCATTAAATATTTTAATAAATATAAATATGTACAAATTTCATTAATTTACCTGAAACTAATAATGAAAAAAAATAACAAAACACTTGTTTTATTCAGTTTTACCTACCCTAACCTCTTCATTTTACTCAGAAAATAAGGACGTAGATCTACGAACTTTTTACAAGCAAAATTTAATATTTCTACGTAATTTTCTAATGTGGTCTACGTCTTTTACAAAATCTGAGTTGGCAACAATACGCACAACCAAAATGATATCATTTGATAATAAGACATAGGATACTTTTGGTTGAGATCCAGATTGAAATTGAACTAAGTACATTACTTCAATCAAGCGATGCGAGTTTCGTGAACAGAATTTTTATGAATTTTGCAGACACTGATTATTCTATACGGGTTTTGTTGCGGACGTTGATTATTCAGGACAGGATTTTTGCAGGCCAGATATATTTTTGATATTATATTTGAAAAAAATGTTCAAGGTATTTGGATTGTTGATATTTTAAATGATTACTTATACCTAATGCCAAAAAGGTTTTTTTATCCGTGAAAATCCTGCCCGGAATAATCACCGAACAGTACCTAAATAATGTTTATCTAAACGAAACCAAATTCCATAATATTACAAATATGCATCCTGGCTCATATGTTCTATAATTGTCAGATGCCTGATAAATATTGTGCTCAAATTTAATATTTTTTTTGTGAGATCTATTTTTCATTTTCAGCAATAAATATAATTTTATTTTTCGAAAAAAAAAGATTTTTTTGTTTCCGCAGTCGTCAGATATCTAAAAAACCCGAGTGCGCGATTTTTCAGCCGACACCTTATTTCGCGATTCGTATTCGTTTTGCGGTGTCGCTGTCGTATTTTAATTTAGGAGTTAAAATAGGACCGCAAAATGAATAAAAATCGCCTCGTGAAGTGCCGGCTTTATACTTTCTATGCTTTAAAAATTACGTGTACAAATTCATTGATGGTTTCACCAATATATTGTCTATGCTTTGAGTAATGCGCGCATTCGTGAACAAAATATAGTTTCACGGATAATGTGTAGTGAATCTGAGAATTCGTTGATTTACATGTTTTCACTGCCCACATTCTGCCCGACCGGGAAAAATACATTTCTACTAGTGAAAGTACAGTCTCACTAAAAATGCAAATTCGCTGTAACATATATACAGAACAAAGTCTATATATCATATTGTTTCAAGAAAACAGATAAGAATAATGGAAAAAAAACATTGGAATCAGCCCGCAAAAACAAACAAAATTTGACAGTTGTAAAAAATAAAAATGGCGACATTCAAATTCAAGTATTTTAAATACATTTAAAAGTTATTTTCTGCATTTACCGTTGTCCCCGCGATATGGGATTTCTAGAATGCAATCATTATACGGATATCTTCCCTTTATTAACATTCAGGCAAAGTTTACGCAGCATTTTAAGATATATTCGTATAAACTAGCGGGAGCGTAACCTGACGACTGGCGTAGTTGGTGTCCAACCAACGACTGATTTGAAAGATAAATGATCTTTTAACAGACTATACGATTTAATTAATTAAAATTTTTGTGTATGAGGTAGAAAATTTTGAATATTTTTATATTAATGACAGTGAAATTTTCTTAGTACGCATGTAAAATTTAATTAAAATAATCAATGTTTTAATGGTTTTTTGGATGCTGGAATATAGGAGACGGAACGTGAATTTTTATCTTTTTGTAAACGTTGTATTTAACAACCTACCCAAAAATAATTATATATTTTCTCCCGAACTTTCTGTTTGAACTTCTTTTATTCAATTTATTAAAAAAATATATGGTCTTTACGTGGAAATATTTCGGGAAAAAGTGTACCAAAGATAACTCTATTGCTAGAAAGATTAAATAGGGCTTCGGGATTATATTTTTTTTGTGATAATAACAAAGTATTTTTTTAACTTTTTTTAAACAAATGCTTTAAGAGTAAATGGACCTTTCATAATAAATTTGATTGAATGCATGGTTAGCTGCAATTTTGGCAATAAGATTCGAAAATTTTACACTAAATTGACTCTCCAGACAGCAAAAACGTGAATCATGTACTATGGCGCCTTAACCTTCAAGCGAGTTGACTTTCCTTAATTTTACCATCCACCCGCGGTCTGTCGAAACGTCGTGTTTATGATCGGGAAGTGTATTCAGTTCTTTGATAATAATTTTGTGTGGGTGCCTATAATTAAAACCACATACACACATATTTTGTTTGCAGTAGTCACTTGCGCACTAATACATAAGTAAGTCCATTTCGTGGCGCAGAGGTGACAGCATGCTCATTTTTATTGCAAAGTATAGGGTGTTTTGCATCATTAATTTTTACATTTACAAGTTTACTTACAGCCATTGATAATTGTATTGACATTAATATAAGTAGACAGTGCCATTGGCCAATTACAAGTAAACCCGAATTTCACATAATTTTAATAATAATAATTGTGATATTCTTGCCTTGTTCTTCTTTTTGCTGGATTTTTTCCAATAAAAGATCTTGTTGTAGACTCGTAATTTATTGGCGGTAACAATACATTTTACAGAGATACGGTGATAACAATGAACAATAGCGATCGGTATAATGCAAAAAAGCCCATTCACTCGCGCTGATCGCCCTTTTATCCATTTGCCCTCTCTGTTATGCTCTTTCCCCTTCGCGCATCGCGACGTACGTTCCACAGATACAACAATAATAATAAAATAAGATTATTTATATTGCGCCATTTTTGTAAAAATTTCACATCATGGGCACTTTACAAACAAAATAAAATAATAAACTCTTTTTAAAAATGCAAAATGAAATATCTAAAAACATTAAAAAACAACTAATGTCAAAATAATTTTGTGAACTTGAAAAGATTTACACCTGGGTGGGTTCTGATCTCCACCTCTCAGAGGGCAGATCTCCGGCTAGCTTGCCGCTCTGTGGTGTTATCAAATCACAAACTATGTATTTGGAGATGGTCACTGAAGAAAGGTGGCGGGAATTTGAATCAAAAGTATTAAATTTATACATATTTACATGTAATTAATACTAATTTACATGTAATTAATACTAATTTACATGTAATTAATACTAATTTACATCGTACAAATTCTACAAATGCCTTATCAATATCTATCGTCTAATCTTATTATCTACCTTATTCCTAGAAACCTCGTCGCGTTATGGGAGCCGGGGTACTTCCGGCCAGGAAGTCAGCGGGCCGGGCTTTCTCGGCGCCGCGCCGCGCTGCTTTCATCTCGCGTCTCCGTCGTCTGCGTTCGGAGGCTTGGATCGCTCCCAAAGCCACCTCTCGTCCTTGTGGGTGATGGACCTTCGCGGTCCTGTTAGCGCTGGGGCCGGCATCTATTGCCTGGCGGCTGGCTGCTTCCGAATCAACCGGATCTCGACCTCTCCATCTAGTTCACTTCACCATTCCGGCTTCACGATTGCTGAAGCTGAACTTCGGTTCGCCCGTCAGCTGTCCGATAGCTGTCGGCAGCTATTTATTGCACTCTCGATCACTGATCACTGTGATAACTGTTTACTATTGCACTCTCGATCACTGATCACTGTGATAACTGTTTACTCGTCCGTGGTAACTGTTTTCTCTTTCGTGACAACTGTTTTTGTCTTTCGTGACAACTGTTTTTCTGGTTCGTAACAACTGTTTTTCTTTTGGTTTTGTTCCGCGCGGCGTCCGGGCTTTTATCGTCGGCCGTCAGGGTGGATCTCTGCCGGTTCCCTTGGCCAGACCTACCTTCTCGGGGTTGGTCAATCGACGTCACCTCGGCATCCAGAAGGGTAGCCATTGGTTGGCGACAATCCCTTACCTGGCCCCGCCTCCACGCCTGAGGCCCGGTTGTTTCAAGTTCGATCAAAGTAAGCGGTCGATAAAAGCATAGATTTTTACGAAAACGGATCGTCTGATTGGTGGAGAACGTAAAATTTCAGTTTAAACTCTACGCTTACTTTGATCGAATTTGAAACAACCGGGCCTTAGTCATTCTGTGATGGACCCAACACGATACGCATCTCGTAGGCCTAAATTAAATAAATTCATTGTTCGTAGTACCTATCTACGCTGTCCATAGGAGATGCACTTTGTTCCACACTATTTCGGCGATTTTTCTTACTTATCTTAATTTAACACAATCATTACAGAACTATTTTTATATAAAATTGACATATTATCTACCTTAAATGGATTATATATATAAAAATAAAAGGCTTAGGTATAACCAGCGCTTATCATCTACTTACAATACAAATAAACTTACAATGCTAATACTTAATTAATTAATAATCATAATAATATAATACTAATTAAAATATAATTATAACTAGAACTTATGCCTAGGGACTCTTTAAATCATATTATATACTATCACAAAAAAATATATTTAAAAACATTTAAAATTTAGCTATTTCGCAACATTATATTTATTTATTTACAATGTCATCGGCGTCAAAATAATAATGTTAATAATAACATAAAAAATCATCAAATAAAATATTATTGCTATTATTTTATACTAATAATTCCTTATATGTATACATACGTGGTACGCACAAGCGCTGCGCACCAATCTCGACGCTACTTTTTAACCCAAAAAAAAAAATGTTGAAAGCTCATCCGGAATTAAAAAATAGGCTAATAGGGTGGGTCTCCGCCTCGCGGTATCAGAAATTCACCGTGGTAAATATTTTTACCACAGGCGAAGACGAATGAATTTAATTTTAAAAAAAAGGAGAATTTAAATTATTCAAAAACACAAGAAAATCTAACACTTAGAAAATTTAGAAATTAAACACTTTTTTTCACAAATTCGACTTCACGAACGGGCAGAGTAACGAGGTAAAAAATGTTTCCGAAAACTGAGGATGCCCGTCCACGAAACCATCCTTTATTTATACCCCTAAAACTAGACATAACGGGAATTTAATGGTCGAAATCGGATTAGCCAGAGTGGGGAGATGCATCTTACTTTCACCCAGAGGCTGCCCGTGATGGACCGCGCGTATCTCCGCTGGGTCGACCCGAAAGCCGCTGTGATACCGTGCAGCGGCGGCCAATTTCGGCCGGTTTTTTAAAGATATCTCACGACAGAAAAGTATTGCATCTGTCGTTTAAATACCAAAATGAACGCCTGACACATCCGCGTGTGAACTACATTATGACAGGTACGCCTGGGTGTGTCAGCGTTCGTAAATCGCCTTGAAAGGGGCGATTTCGAATTTAAGATGCATCTCCTCTCAGGCTAATCCAATATCAATTTTTATGACGAAATCTAATAGGAAATGACATGCCGATTGCGGTGATATACGACATGTCGGGTTTGGTTCAATTTAATATCACTCATCTTGGTGATGTTTTGCGCGTTACGCAGCATCCGGCCCGCCACGTACCGTTAACGTGCGGTCCATAAAACCCGACGCTGGCTATTGGCCGTGTCAGGCGGGTGAAGATGCTGTTATCTTCGCCCACCTGCACGACCACCTAGGGAATCTATTGCGCAGTTATTAATTTATCTGCCAAAGATGATAAAAAATGTGTTTAAATAATTATAATAGCAGCCCTGGGCAAGGGAATCTGCTCATCTTTAGATTAAATAACCAAACCCTTTATCTCCCATCAGTTTTCGAAATTACAAGACCGCCAAACTCCCGTTTATTAAAATTACAAGCAACAAACAAGAAATAAAAGTTACATAAAATTACAAGTAATAAACAAGAAATAAAAGTTACATAAAATTATAAGTAATAAAAGTTACATAAAAAGGTTACATAAAATTATAAGTAATAAAGTTTACATAAAATTACATAAAAGGTCAAAAAATACAATCCAGGTGAAAAAATATACAATCATTTACAATATCATAGCATAACATTTACAAATAACCGGTTCCGCGATTGCCGAGACCGACGGATACTTTTATTTCAAAATATTCTCCGGTCAATCGCGGAAGAAACCATTACACATAAATTTATTTATTTACTCAAAATGTGAGCGACAAATTATCAAACATATTTATGACAAATTATCAAACATATTAATGAATGACAAACAATTTTCATTCACACAAAGGCTGTCATTAGCAAATACCCGCATGGCGGGTGGGCCCCACCCCCCGCTGGCGCCTTAGCGGGGGGCGGGGCGCCCGCCATCGGTCATTATAATCTCATTAGTGGAGAACAATAAACAAGATGGCGGCGGTGGAAATTAAGTCCTCGCTCCGCCTACCGCCATTTCTAGAATGAATCACTTTCTCTCCATTCATAATACTATTACACATGCATAAACTTATAATATTAAATAAACCTAGAATAAACACTTAATCACATTATTGTTCACACAAATGTTACGCACATTATTGTTTGTTTTTATGCCTCGCGCTCGGCGAGCCTATGGCATTTAAGGTCCTGTACGGAACAGAATGTACATATTTCTTATCGCGGATAATGTGACCAAAGACTGTAACTTTTAGCGGTGATTGAGCCGTTGTTTGAAATTTGTATCCGAATGTATCGATGATTGGTAAGTGATATCTGTCTAGTACCGATGGTTGCCCGCCGAATTACGAAATATCAGTTACCAACCAAATAACTGGTCAAAATACCATCACAAGCTAATTTCATTATTTTGTTTGCTGTAATTACTTTGGTTATTAGTACCCAGACTGCATAGGCTAGGCCTACGCGCATATCTCTGATATTTTTAATTCCAGTTTAGCACAATATAAAGATTCGCTATTAAAAGCTCTACACCCTGCCGTCCTGAATTCATAATGCAATCACAAACAAATTATTATACCTATTTATTTATATAAATTATGTCTAATCCAGCCGAAATATGTCAATGTTATGTATTTAGTATAATGCCACATTCATGTTAAGTCCACTCCTGTTTTCAATTTTTATATTATTCACGTGTTTTATTGTATTATATTTTTACTCTTTTATGTTTTCAAATCTTTCCATCATCTTTGTGTTTTATTAAATTATATCTCTACTCTTCTATATGTTATACTTTCAAAAGCTTGTATTATTCACACGTTTTATTGTATTATATCTCTTTTATATCTTATTTTTTGTCTATTTCTACACTGATGTAAAATTCTATTTCTATAATTTACACACATATGTTGTTGTGTTAATATTATAAATTAATAGTATAAATGCATTGTAGGTAAAAGGCTATTTAGCCGTGTATATTAAATAAATAAATAAATACGGATTCAGGAGATCTTTAGCATACGTCCATACACCCACATCTCCAATGCCTTCAGCCTTTTATTATTCCATAACTTTGTAAAGGGGCACGCGTGCCATATCAAATTTTAAGTGGCACATCATCGAGCTGTCGTATAAATTTTGGGACTGAAACCGGCGTCAGATGACGTACGGCGTATATTGGGATCATAAGATTGTTGTCCCAACACTTAATAGACGAGAATAAAAATAAAAAATAAACGAGACGTACTTATATGTATCTTTCAGTTTCTACATGAGTAAGAAAGAGGGAGAAAGAAACGCCTCACAATTATCCCCCAAACGTCAAAATATAAATACGAGTCCAACGTGACAATTTTGCCATAATATTACATCAGGACGCTGTGGGAGAAAGAATTAATAACTTTTTTGTATTAACTTTAAATACATCATTAATACTTACGTAAAACTAATGTAATTTTAATGAGAATTGTGGGGTTACGTTTGCGACAGGTACCTATTTCGGTAATCCGTTTGCAGACCGCATAAGATAAGATGCATGGATAAGAAGGTACCGAAGAAATCAATACCTTTTCTAAAGCCATTGCAGACATCGGACACCGCAAATATAGGTATTCTTACTTTGAGAGGGATATGAAGAGATACGAACACCGAACACCGACGTTTACCTATGTCTCGTTTATAAAATAAGTGTTGACATAACAGTATCAACATTATCTCAAATTTCAATGAATCCTAATATCCCTAATAAATATCCCTATATATAATGATAATGCACATTGTCGTATATTGTAGAATCTTTAGATTAATTGTTAATCCCTAGTATTATGTATGTAGGTATAATACGTAGAAGATACTCAATTATCGTACTATTCGTGGAAGTGTAATCTGAATTATTAATTTATGGATACCCTTTTTATATTCTATATCTGTTTCTAAGCGAGGCAAAAAGATCTCTAAGAAACTTTAAAATATAAAAATGTTACGTACATGTATAAGCAGTAAAAGTATCAGGTATCTTCTTCTTCTTCTTCTTCAGCCTTCATCTCTCCACTGCTGGATATAGGCCTCTTCCATACCCTTCCATCCTTCCTTGTTATTTGCAAATTGTAGCCATTTCTTTCCCCCCACAGCGGTTATATCGTCGGCCCATCTCTTTTGAGATCTTTCGACGCATCTTTTATTCTACCAAGGTCTCCACTTCAGAACTCTGGGAGTCCATCTTGCCTTGCAACACTATTCATGATATCCACTACTCTGCGCCTAATTGCGTCATTTCTAATTCTATCTCTTAGGCTTACTCCAAGCATGGATGTCTCCATGGATCGTTGCGTGCATTTGAGCTTTTCTACACTTTTCTTTGTAAGGGCTATCGTCTCCACTCCATACGTCATCCACTGGCAGTATGCACGATACAAAGGCTTTTCTTTTAAGGCTAATTGGGATCTCTTTGTTCTCGAAAATATGTTTGAGTTTGCTAAAAGCAGCCCAGCTCATTCCTATGTCTTGGCAATTCTGCTGTGATATTGGTTTGTCAATATTTTTCCTACAAAATCTTGAATATTTTGAAATGAGTTTAAATTAGTTTTACAGGAATATTTTCATTTTGTAATATTGTATCCACTAATATTTATTTCACTAGTAACATTTATTAACATAATTTTCAATGAATAAATATCAACAACAAATTCAATTTTTTGCCATGGTTACTTACAATTTAAACAATCACTAAATTGAAAACTCCATTCGTTTTTCTCAGCAAGCAGGGAAATGCAAAGCTTCTAAATCCCTGTTTCATATTCCTATACCATTCGATGCGAATAGCTTAATCGAAAAAAACAAAATTTGTTTTATCGAAACAACAGGGTTTACAAATTCATTTCTTTTAATTAATAAACATTTTTTACTAGATGATTCACTGTAACTTTACGTGTCTAAAATTTCTTTTGAAACGTCAAAAAACCAATTTGACGATAATTCATTCGCTTTAATGCAAGTCAAAAAAAATTAATTAAAACCTTTCAAATAAAATGGTTGAAACTTCTTCACGGTTTTACCTAATCATTACTCCTTTTATATTAACTCGTGGCGTCTGCTTGCTTGCTGGCGTCGAAAAAACTTTGGATCGATTTTTAACCCTTTTCCCGTGATCTAATCGAGCTGAAACTTTGCAAGCAGACTCGTGGCGACGATCGAGAAGATCTATCAAATTTTTGTTAAAAAATAATATAATTATAGTATAATTTTGAATTTTTAGAAATTTTAATGGTTTTTTCAAATTGGAATCATTACAAAAGTTTGATTATTACCAACGGCGCCGGCGGCACGATAACGTCACGGAATATTTAAAATTTGAATTACTTCGTCGGTAGGTATAATGGGTACTTCACTACGAATTTCGAAAATTTATGACAATTGGTTCACAGATGACAGCACACTTCGGTTTTTTAGGGAGAAATCAAATAATAAAGATATATTTTTAGAGATTTTTGACATAGACATGTTTCATTTTCAGTCAATCAATTATTACATGATGGTAAATTTAATTTACAAAGAAAGGGAGTAAAATAAAAACTTTGTTTTTATGGGTTAGTTTTTTTTATTTGACTTGTATTAAAGCGAATGAATTTAAAATTTTTGATAAGTGTTACTATCATGATAATCTACCGTTTTACAGTAGATAGATAGAAATAACCCAACACCTTAAGCAACAGAAGTGCGCATTTTACGCTGGTCAGCGGGGTCACACTGCAAGTTCGAAATGAGCACATAAAAGGTAGCTTTAAAATCGCTCCAATTAAAGACAAAACCATAGAGAAACGTCTACGATGGTATGACCACGTCCGTGTGGTGAAGCTTGTCCCAAACCTGCCAACGACAAAACGCAACCGTGGACGACCACCCGCCACTTGGTTGACGATGGTCGAAAAATACCTAAAAGAAGATCAAATCGACGACAGCACAGCAAAAAACTCAATGGAGAAAGCTGACAAAGAAGGTCGACCCCAAATAAATGGGACAAACGGTCCAGGAAGAAGAAGAAGAAGAAATCGTAAATATTAAAAAAAATGTTTGCTCTAGCTTATCTCCGTGACTATTGATATTAAAATATTGTTGCTTGAACATCTTCGAATGACAATTTAGGTAGGAATCTACGTGTAAAAGTATTGTGGATGTCTGTTTTTTTCTTTTGGGTTGCAATCCTAGGATTGGTCTGCAACAAGCACTCGCTTTCGCCACTCCTCTCTGTCACCTGCCAGCCTCTCCATTACTTGGTAGGTGCTACAGCGCACATCTCCGATAATCTTGTCTACGTAGCTTAATCTCGGGCGGCCTCTACGATTGTTGCCTTCAACATTTCCCTCGACGATGGTAAAAAGCAGGCCCGGATGCCTTATATTATGGCCTATCCAAATCGCTCGTTGTTGGGCGATTCTGTTAAGGAGCCGCCTCTTTTCGCCCACCCTGCGTTTCAAGGGTGTAATAACAGTTTTTTTCTGAACTCGGTTCTGTCATGCGTGTACTTGATAAGGAGCCAACCAATTCCACTCCATTAGACCAGCTTCGTAGAATGCTCTATCAAAATATTGCTGATTGAGGACGCCATCAAATTCTTTGTATTGCAAGATTTCTCGTACACAGAGACTCATGTACAGAGGAACACTAATTAAATATTAACGGCCCGTATCTACGGGATGAGATACTATGAGATATATCTCACGTACCAAGTATGAGTGTTGAGATTTTTATCTGGAGATAAATTCAGATATCAGCTTTAGATTTGTATTTTTATATAAAAACTCAAACCTGTGTACCCGACGATCAATTTGACAGCAACGGTCGTATATTTTGAATAGTTATACTAACAGAAGGCGTTACATTAATAACATTTATGCTGCTTTAACTGTTTCTGGGTGGATTTAAGGGAGGTAGTTGCTTCTGAAGAACTTTTATGCACACAAGAAATAGGTATTATATCTATCAGTGAAAATAATTATATGCTATAATATAACCCGTCAAAAATGACGGACTTTAATGTTGAATTTCTTTAATTAGTCACAACAATAACAAAAAATATTGCGAAATCTAGAATTTAAGCAAATTATTTCTTTACATCACATTATAATGTGAATGAACTCTATTTTTTCGTTAATTGAAATGGCCTTTGATCTCCAATTGCTTAAATTCTATTGAACTTGCTTCAGTTTTTCACAAAATGCCAATTAAAATCTAGTTATCACAACAAATAAAATTATCGCGAAATCATAGTATATTTGTGTTAGCGCGAAAACAGTGCATCTGGTAGCGTTAGTGACGGACATTGTTGCATAGAGAATTATGTATTTCGATTGCGTTTAGGATGCTTTTTATTTGATTTGGTGTTAATTTTTTCTTAATTATACTTTTGATACCCTTTTTTATCAATACTGTGATATTGGACTGCCCTTTTAGATATTTCATTGAAAAGCTTTATTCTTATCTCACGGTAGTTGTAAATCTCACAAAAATCTCATCCATCGATAAAAATAAGATATCATGGGCCATAATAAAAATAAGATATTATTTTTATTATGGCCCATGATATGGAAAAAGACCGAGAAGTGCTGCGAACTATCAAGACAAGAAAGCTGGAGTATCTCGGGGATATTATGAGAGGACCAAAATATAGTCTAAACCAACTCATCGTCCAGGGGAAAATAAGTGGTAAAAGAAGCGTTGTTGAAAAATAAGTGGTAAAAGAAGTGTTGTTCCGCGCGGCGATAAATAAAGTCGTAATAGTCAGTGTTACAGCCAAAATCATAGTTAATAACATGCTTAGCAGCTGAAATATAATGCCTTATTTATAGATATAAAAAAAAAGTAACCCATAAAAACCAAGTTTTTATTATACTCCCTTTCATTGTAAAATATAATAACAATTAAAGACGAATTAAAACATATAACATAACACTAAACTTACAGTAATTTAATATATTTCAATAATAATTTAATATATTTCTAAAATGTCAGTTGTTTTGAGCTTTGATAAGACACTTTGAAGATTAAATTCTAAAAACATTTTTCAGTAAATTTAGATTTTCGACATTCGTAGTGAAGTACCTATTATGTATACCGACGGAGGAATTCAAATTTAGAAAATATTCCGCGACGTTATCGGGCCGCTATGCTAGTAATCAAACTTTTCTAATGATTCCAATTTGAAAAAACCGATAAAATTTCTAAAAATCCGAAATTATACTATAATTATTAAAATTTTTTTAACGAAAATTTGATAGATCTTCTTGATCGTCGCCACGAGTCTACTTGTCAAGTTTTAACTCGATTGGATCATGGGAAAAAGGTTAAGAATTGAAAGCAGACGCCACGAGTTAAAAGAAAGGAAGTATGTAATAATGTATAATGTAATAACATAAGGAAAATCAGCACATTGAAAATGTTCCATTTTTTAAACCTCAGATAGTTTGGAAGCAATGAAATGTAGGCAGGTACCTTCTTTATTGTTTTTAGTTTGTTTGAGGTTTGAAAAATGGAACATTTTTAAAAACAAGAGAAAGCAGTGAGATATGAAAAAAAGAAGTTAAATTTTTTGTTGTGCTGAAAGCGTCTCGTATCGTTGTGCTGTTTTTATAATATTGATAAAGATATGTCATTTGTAATTTTTGTATCACCCAGTTTCAATGTTTTTAGTTAAGTGTTGATTTCTAGTGAAATATCCGCACCACAAAGAGTTTCAATACAGCCAGAATGATCGCCGACCTCCGATTGGAGATGGCGCCATAAGAAGGAGATTATGTAGGTACTACAGGTATTAATGGGTCACGGTGTCGCGGATCGCACGTGTAAACATCATTCAAACTGTAGTGTAGACTTTAGATGAGAAATTTCAGAGATTCCCGGAAGTCTTCGGTAAGCAATTGTGCAAGAACAGCCCGTCATCGTTGTTACAGATGATATAATCACAAGTTTAATTGGCCGAGATTCAATAGATCCGGGAGCCAGTGCTCTCGATGTCAGAAGCGTGCAAAGCAGATATTATCGATATGGAATTATGCACTTAAGCGCACTAACACGTAACGACGCAACGTAGCGATTGCAAATTATACAGTTTAATCGGATGGCCTTTTAATACCTCCAGACGCCATCGATATCTGATCGATTAGATTTTTGATGTGTAACATCTTTCCTCTCGCTTTCCTGCAATCTGTGGCAGTGATTTCGTGACAAAGGACGGAAATGCGTAACAGGAAATAAGACGCACGCAATTTCATTTAACCAATGAGCGCGCGCGGAACAAAATCATCGTTTATAAACAAATCAATGTCCAGCAAGTGCCATCACAGCGAAGACGCACACTACCAGCCAATGCTTCTGATTTTGTATATATCTTGCGTGGTGTCAAGCGTGTGGATGTTGTAACTTTGGTATATTTTGGCTTTTATCTTCGAAACTATCCAATAAATATTTAATTTTTTTTTTCATTAATGTAAACAATAACTTTCTCAAAATTTACGTAATTTATGTGATTATTTTTAAATATATATTCAAAGTTTTCATACAATATATATGGAGGTACACTACCGCCATCTATGAAAATAAATAAAAACATATAATTGACACAAACACATTTCTAAACAAAATGCGTATGTAGATATGCCGTACCTACCTAGTGCGGCAAAATTCAATAATAAATAAATGCATGTACATTTTCTTTACTTGTATTTACTAATTAATAAATAAATAGGTATTAGCTTTTTTAAATTTTGATGTTAATTTCTGTCGCTGCTCAATTGATATGTTTAATTGTGAGATGTCAAATGTTACACATCGTATGCGACTACTGCAAGGCTCGCTCGTTTTTTTTTTTAATTTTACTCACCTTTTTTGTTTGTAGGGTATACAGGGTTATTTGCAAGACATTAATAACCTCGCAGGACTATATTCCTGCTTTGTACATCAATGGAAAAAGTTCAAGCAACCATGACCAATGATATGCGACATCAAAGTTTGCATTTTTTCAATATTTGTGACTTATTTTTTGTAAAACATTGGACTATCATTGCTGTAACTTACTTCGAATATGAAAATTTATTTTCTGTAATACAAATCAAATAAAATAATTTAAACGTTCGAATTCCAATTGTAATTTCTGCAGGTTTTTGTCATTTTATTTAACTTGTATCGAAATGAATGATTTTTTCGTAATCGATATAAATTACTGTAATGATAGTTCAACGGTTTGTAAAAAATAAGTCAGAAGTATTGGAAAAAAAAGTTAACCTTGATATTGCGTAACTCCATAAATATTCATGGCTGTTTGAGTATTTTCGACTCGTAATTAGGGAAGGAATATAGTCCTGCGAGGTTATTAGCGTTTTACAAATAACCCTGTAAATATATGATGTATTTGTATATATTTTTTGTAGGCGAACGCAATCGACAACGGTCAATCGATTAGAAAACGCGACTGCTGCCGACAGATTGTGCAAACCAGATAATCTTCAACCATTTGTCACACATATGATCGATGAATGTGCGCAGATTGGTTTGCGCAGATAAGTCGTTACGATTTATCTGTGACGATTATAGAGAGCGAAGTAAGTCAGAACTAAATATAAAAAATATAAATGTGTACAGTAATGACCGGGTTCAAGACGAGTTCAACAATTGCAATCTTAAATGTTTTACAATATCATACTTAGCAAAGAAAACTATTTCTAATCTTAGGAAATAATATGCTTCTTGCCGCCTAGTTGCGAGTTTTTTTATTTTATTGTAAAGAAATTATTAGTACAGAAAAAAATTCAAAACGATAACATTTTTAACAATATTTGTAAATATATTTAAAAAAAAATGCTTTATATTCCGTTTTAAAAATTATAGAGGTATCATTCCCAGCTGCGAAATCTATGTATACTATAAGAATGTTTAGATTTTCACGGCCACTCAGAATCTCATCATCAGTGTTGACACACATCAGCTCTGATGATGGACCCTGCAATGGGATCCGAAAAGTCGGCCAGAAAGGTCGTAATAACATGGCATAATACCCCAGAAGACACAAACCAGAAGACTATATACACTATGTCATGGGAAAGACCATAGATATCACTAGCATAGTCCATTCGAATATATGAATGAAAGACCATAGATATCTCTAGCATAGTCCATTCGAATATATGAATGAAACTGATTAGGAACATATACACAAGTTTCAAAAATTTGATAATGTATATACATATATTCTTGCGATAGAATTGTTGAACGTTGCATAACTAAGGGATGGTCAAAGTTGTTTTTTTTTATATTTATAATTGAAAAAATGTAAAGAATAAGGTTATTTATGAATTGAATTTGGCTATTTATTATATTTTTATTCTGGTTAATATTTTTTCTTATTTCTAAAACTTCAAACAAACTGCCTATTATTTTTATTATTGTGTAAAGTATGGTTATGTTCCAGCAAATGGTTGGCAAATTCTGAATACCCATTACTATTTAAAGATGTCAAATGTTCCTATTAAATATGTCTAATGTAATAATTAACTAAAATAGTAAATTTATGCGATAATTTATAATTATTAAAAAAATATGATTTCAGCTAAATTTTGTGTAAATGCACGAGTCGATCACTCGGTCGGCATTATCTCAACAACGCGTGGGTCATTTTGGACCCATTCATTAAATAATAATGTCAAATTTCTTCATATTTTTTCTGAAATATTTTTTATCAATTTCCATGCAATGTTATCTGTTTATATGTCCCGCAACTGTACATGTGTCGACTAGTTTGGAAGAGTTTTTATTTCATCGTGACAGATGTTTTGCTCATTTAAGGGGGGAATACCTATTTTTATTATTTTTTTTAAGAAAACCTATATGTATATTCTATTGGTATCATTTCTACGTTTTACCTTTTAAAAATATGTTCGTTTTTTATAAAAAATATTCAACATTGCCCACTGTCAAAAAAAGGTCCTCCGCGGTGACCACTCCCATTTCATCTGTAATCATCAGAATAAAAAAAACAAAAATACTATCAAAATTGACACTATAATTTTGTCTTTGACATAGGTGTTTTTGAAAATATAGATTTTTGACAAAATGGCAGGCGTTTGAATTTAAAATACCGTTTTTTAGGAAAAAAATCGTATTTATTATGCCGATAAAAAAAAAACAAAGTCGTTACAATATTATTAAAGAGTTAGTAGTAAACTTAGTAGCATAATACATAGAATAAAAATAGGTTCGCGCAGGTGGTTTGGGCATGTTGAGCGAATGAATGAGGAAAAAATGGTAAGAAAGATATATAATGCAAGAGTTAACGGCGCCAGAAAGAGAGGGCGACCACGGAAGGCGTGGCATGACCAGATTAACCAGATACTGGAAGATGGTCCTGTTAGAAGCCTCAACAGCCGTCGGGCTTGCATGCGAAGATGTATGAATGTAGATGAAGCGAAAGTTGTATGTCAGGACAGAAGAGTATGGCGCTCTATCCTCTCTGCCTACCCCCACGGGGAAACGGCGTGATGGTAAGTTAGTTTGTTAGTAAAAATAATAAATTTAAAAATATGCAAATTGACTTGTCGGACAATCGGCTGTCGGACAATCGGCTGTCGGACAATCGGCTGTCGGACAATCGGCCGTTGTTGTCTGGCGCCCGGAAAATGCTCTAGCTTGCTTGGCGGGTGTTGTTAAAGTACGTTATAATTACGACGTAAACAATTTTATGGTTGCAAAATGCAACACTTAGCAACTAATCTTTGTCATAATATTATGTATTTCTTATCTTCGATACTTGATTAATTTCTCAACACAGTTTTAAAAGGTGAAAAGTTTGTTTTTGTAATGTTTGCTGGTAATAAATATTTACGAGCGCTACAGTTTGCAGTTAAGTTTTCTTTGCCTATAATGAAAGAAATGTACATTAATTCTTGATAATATTCAAAATTGATGAAATAAAACTGTGCTCGAGTTTATTTAAGACAACGGTTCAATGTATCCCAATTACAATATTTTCTTTGTCTGTCTGTCCGTCCGTCCGTCTGTCTGCCTGTCTGGTAACTTCCGTAACTTTATAATAGTAGATTTTTTTCGCAAATTATTTTTTTCAAAAAATTCATTTTTTCGGGTTACATCTAGTAATGTTATAACATGTAAGAGAAATCAGCACATTTAAAATGTTCCATTTTTTAATTTTGGATAGTTTAGAAGCGCTAGAATGTAAGGTAGGTACCTAATTTAATTATTTTTGAATTGTTTGAGATTTGAAAGATGGAACATTTTAAACAAGAGAAAGCTTCTATTAGGATCTGTGAAAAAGAAAAAAAGACTTCTATTATTTTTTAAAGCGTGTTGTTGTATCTGTACTGCTTTTCTAGAAACTTAATAAAACGATGTAATTTTTAGTTTTAAAGTAAATTACGATCACGTATGATCACCCAGTTTCCGTTTTTTTTCTTTGCCGCAAGTTTCGATACAATGATGATAAAATATTTTATTTATATAACTAATATAACATCTCTTTTGCGTGAACTACATTGGCTTCGTTTTCCTCAAAGAGTCGAGTTAAATGTTGGCTATTGAACAAGGCGACATAATACGGCGCCTCTGTATCTTCAAGAACTCTGCGTCCCAAACGACTTAAATAGTAGACGCAGGAAGGGTTGTAGAACCGACAATCCACTACCAGAAGACCAGAAGACAGAAGAAGAAGAAAGAAGAAGTTTAGTGAACGGGCATTTGCGGTGGCAGGCCCAAAGGCGTGGAACTCTCTTCCCTCCGTAATACGGAACAGTGCATCAGAAACAGTGTTTAAAAAAGACTTAAAACGCACCTTTTTTTAAAATCCTTTCCATCAAATTAAATACTAGTGTAGGACTAAAAGATGTTAGTGTAAAGCGCCCTTGAGGTGATTTTTTTTACGAAAATGGCGCTATAGAAATTATCCATTTTTACTCTCTTTATATTATCTGTGGCGTCTGCTTGCTTGCTTGCAGTCGAAAAAACTTTGGATCGATTTTTAATCCATTTCCCGTGATCCAATCGAGCTGAAACATTAGTAAGTAAGTAAGTAGACTCGTGGCGACGATCAAGATCTATCAAATTTTCGTTAAAAAAAATTAATAATTAGTATAATTTTGGATTTTTCAAAATTTTAATGGTTTTTCACACAAGTTGTATGCAGATTCCGACGCATATGGTAGACACGAACGCCGAAAATGAGAAAGGGCGTATTGTAAAAACTTGGTTTTTATGGGTTACTTTTTTTAAACTTAAAATAACTGCTTTTAAACCAGCTAACGACAAAATTTGACTTCATTTATGTAACCTGGCCCTTTATTTTTCTTTCTTTCATTTTCTTTCCTTTTCTCTGTTTTCTTTCATCAAATTTGTGATACGTTTGTATTCTGAACTATAGCTTGTCATTGTGCCAACTATACTGCGCCTGCTAGCGCTCGATAACCCGACAAGCGCTTGAAGAAAGAGTTTTCGATTAATCTGCTTCGCCTGTATTTGACTAGAATCCAGCAACTGTGCTTGTGAAATTGGTGCCGTGCATTTTTCTGCGTTCCAGAATATTCTCGCGGCGATTGCAATTCTGCCGCCTCCTGCGAAATATTTGGTCCCGAGCCCCGCGCGCGCTCGTCGCGTCGCAAATATTTGCCTTGGTGATCAGGCCCGCCATGCAAAACAATACCCCGGCAAACATCAATATTGATTCGCCGACTGTTTCTGTTGTCCGGGTAGTGCGGAAAAATTGTGACAACACTCCACGCTGTAAACACGAAGCGACATATGAAAATGAAAATATCAATCTGTTGCTCGATAATTTACGAGATAAAATTATTATTTTGTTATTTGTTAAATGCCAAAAGAAAATACACAAAATACAATATATACTACATACATTATGAGTATATTAAATCCTATGAAGGCAATGACATTAATAAACTGTAGATACGTTACAAGTAGCGATGCAACGAATACTACTTTCACGAATACGAATACGAATAATTCAACAAGGTGATAAATAAAAAAATAATTTAAATTGAGGTGAAATATATTATCCCAAATATATTATATATTTATATATTATTATATATTATATACTAATTATATTATATATAATTATATTAACTCGGGAAATATATTAACCCAAAAAATATTATCCCAATTATAATACTTTCGTTATCTGTCTGTTCGTTCGTCCGTCCATCCGTCCGTTTGTCCCCGTAACTTCGTGTAGCGTCCATAAATTCTTTTTAATAACATTTTTTTTACGAAAAAATATATTCTTTAAGAAAAATAAAAAAAAACGGATTTTTTTACGAAAATTCTTAATATCGAATTTATTTTATTTAAGAATTTTTTTTTAAAGTTCGTTTTTAATTTTTTTTCTTTATAGTAAATTTTTTTTACCCCTTTTTATTTGCATTTTATATATAAATAAATAAATACTTATTCCTTAGGAACCGACACGTAAAAGTACCGTCATTTCTGACGGGCTACAGCTAGTGTATAATAAAATGATACAAAGCTTGTATTTTATAAAACAAATCAATCTCTCAACGAGACCGATACCCTGATATGGAATAATTGAATCACTCTTCGTCTGGAATAAATTAACGGCCGACCTTTGCCTGGTCGGATTGTTGTGTCTGGTCGCGCTAATTATAAACAGCCGCTGATTAGTCTCCAGCCGCCTCGCTGGCCGGCCATGGAGCCAGCACCTCATCAGGTCGGCAGACACGGGGCCGGGACATGCTGGGACGGCTTCACGGCGGTCCATATCTTCGCGTGATTCAGATTCTTCGAGAGGACGCTGCTATCTGGGTTTCGGACACAATCTGTTGAATGTCATTGAGTCGCTCGTATCAATGGGCTATGTTTTATAGTACAAAGGTTAATATTTTGATATTCGTACATTTTATACGTAATAGGATAAAAAGCAAACGCGACACAGGATCCAACAACCTATAGAATCTAACCACAACAACGCTAGCTAATATTTTCCACTCCTATTGTGCACTCCGCGAAAACACCAAATTCTTGCAGGCACTCACAAACTATTATAGTACTCAATTTTAATTCCACTTGTGTGCCACCTAGTGAATAAGTGATAGTAAATAAGTTTTTTCTTTTCTAGCAGTAAGTTGTCTTGTAAGATAATAATTTTTCTGTGTAAATCGCCCTTGAGGTGAGTATTCACGAAAACGGCGCTATACAAGTTATCCAATTATTATTATTATTATTATTACTAATTTCGATATCACTGTGTCTTCATCAGGACGACCGCAAACTAACTATATAGATAGTTAATTCGCGTCCATCTGATAAATATAATAAGATATAAGCTTTGCCTTACAATATTTAAGGCTATTCACAACATGGCCCCTCAATACATAACCGACTTCTGCACTCCATTCTCCGCAAATAATAGATAACTAACACTTCGCTCAGCATCAACATCTAATACAAATAGGTTAGCTGAAGTAAATCGCGTCCACAAAACTAATTTCGGTGATCGTGCTTTCCCGGTGGCTGGACCAAAGTTATGGAACAAACTACCTAATAAACTGAGACAAACAGACAGCTTACCACAGTTCAAAAAACAATGCATTTATTTAGACAAGCCTACAAAAACCTTTAGAATCTGACCACAACAACACTAGCTAATGTTTCCATTCCTACTGTGCACTCCGCGAAAACACCTAATTCTTTCAGGCACTCCCATCTATTATAGTATTAAATTTTAATTCCATTTCTTGCATGCCACCTAGTGAATAAGTAATAGTAAATAAGTTTTTTTCTTTTTAGCAGTAAGTTGTTTTGTAAGATAATTTTTCTGTGTAAAGCGCCCTTGAGATGAGTATTCGCGAAAACGGTGCCATATAAATTATCCAAATATTATCATTAATATTAAATATACAGTGATATCGAAACCGGTAGACGTAGAGTTACTACTTAAAGTTGTTTAATTAAAATTAACAATTATGTCCAACCACGAAGCTAACGCTATAAACATCGAAAATAACATAATATCATTTGACAAGAAGCAAAATTTCATTGTTTTAATGAAAGATTGGCGCCATTATGAATTAATGAATTTATAATGGCGCCAATTTTATTTTCTTTGTGCCGATCAATCGGCGTTTATTGGACAAATGACATTTCATTGCTTGATGATAAGAAAATGATCAATTATTGAAGCGAATCATCTCTGGAGACGAGAAATAGGTTGTTTACAACAATATCAACGCATAAGATCATGGAGTAATGGTATGTAGCAAGCCTCTAGGCTGGTATCTACCTCGCTAGATATATATAAATACCAGTTCTGAGATAGGTAACCTTTATACTCCCTTTCTTTTAACCCGTAGCGTCTGCTTGTCTGCCGAAAAAACTTTGGATCGATTTTTAACCCTTCTTCCGTGATCCAATCGCGCTGAAACTTTGCACGCAGACTCGTGGCGACGATCAAGAAGATCTATCAAATTTTCGTTAAAAAATAATAATAATTATAGTATAATTTTGGATTTTTAGAAATTATAATGTTTTTTTCGAATTGGAAACCATACAAATGAGAATGGTGCTACAAATGGAAATATTACGTTTTCAATATTCTATAAATTTTAAGGATAATAATTAATAATACTCATGGAATAGATTTTCCACATGAACTTAAAGCAAGAGGAATACGTTGATAGAATATCAAATTGTAAACAATACAAATAAGAAAGGGAGTATAATAAAAACTGGTTTTTATGGGTTAGTTTTTTTATCATTTTACCACTACAAACTCGGAAAATTATATCGTTGATATCTGTCTGAAAAGCTAGATGCTTTTGCATACTTCGATGATGAAGTTTCCTTGGAAACTAAACGGAGGATGGTCACTGATGATAATCAAGGATCGGAAGCTTCTCCAAAGCGAGCAACCTTCAAAAAAACTCTAATTTTGGTTAAAAACTAAGAATATTGTTACAAATCATACATTGAATGTTTCCAACACAATCGTCGTTTCTTGTGATTTTTTGATGAAAGATGTTAGGACATGGAAGGATGATGATGACCACAATAGAAGCTAAGAATTTTGTATGGAAGTGGATGTGGAAGTGGATGGAAGGCGGTGTGAAGGCAATCGTCTCCACTGCGCCGATGAAAAACAGAAGCAATATTTTCTTATGGCGAATAAAAATCATTGACGAAAATTTCCTGGCTCAAAAAAATGTCACGTTGCATCTTGAATAATGATTTATACTTTTAATAATATTTATTTTTAAATGTTTCGTGTAATTTGTTCTTTTATTTTAATTAAAATAATTATATATTTTGCTTAAAATAAATTTTTACAGTTTGAATACCAACTCATATTTGAAAACCCCATGGCAAGAAGTTGATAACTAACATTAAAGTCATTTTGAGATAATTAGACATTTGCATTTCGCCTTTGAAAAATATGTTTTATTGCTAATTCAAGATTAATTTTTATTGATTTATGTCACTAAAATATCAAAAAAGTATTTACAAAGTAAAAAAAACGCATTTATGCACAAAAAAATAAAAATATACTAATTTTCCCTAAAAAAATGTAGTTAACAACCATTTTTTCGCCTCTGGAACTCATTTTTAATAGAATAACACCTTTTTAAAATTGGTAAAACACGAACATCAAACAACCCTTCAAATGCTATCCGTTTTTACCATCCATTATCCAAAATTACAAAATACCTGGCATGTTTATTAATAATACAAAACATGGTATGTACCATTTAAAATAATTGAAAAATAATATATAAGTACGTATATAATAGTCTTCAAATAAAAACAAATATATGACAGTACTGCCAGAGTAAAATTTCTATTAACCATAAATATTCCAATCAAATTAAAAGGCGTGTTAATTTCAGAATGATAGCATGAACATGTTATCATTGAAGAAAACATATTCTTCCCATCAGTAACTGACTTGATTTTTATGAAAAAGTGTAGTTAACATGTTCATCCCTATGATTTGAACATGTTCTAATTATTTTTAAGTTCTGAACTTATTTCCAATGGAAAGAGCGTACAATATTTAGTTTAGACGGCTTATTAACTCATTTTTGACAAAAATGTTAGTTAACAACTTCTTGCCATGGGGTCTTCATTTTTTAGTTAGGCCCTACACTTTCGCAGCAGGTAGCGACCCCTAAAAGTCCTTTGTAAAATTCTTCTTATTCGCTTCGATATCTGTCGCTTCGCAATTTCACGACTGGACACACCTGCACACTTCGCGGTGATTTTGCGTGGCAACCAACTGTCAACGCCGACCCCCACAACGCCCGCGCCGGTCTTATTTATATCCGAAAATGCTGTTTCTTTTCTATTTCTCGAATATTGCAGACGCCTCCCGAAGATTGTAGATCATCCAAGGCCGTTCTCGATTTTTCGAAAGTGTTGTGACAAGTAACAGGAGTGCGTAATTCTTTTAAGCATCTCGTTACATTGGTTTAATATGCAACTTAATAAGGCTCTTAAAAAAATAAAAGTAATGAATCATCTTTTTGTATAACTTCACCCGATTTATACATAATTTATTTCTTCCATGGTGATGTAATCCCTTAAGGTGCTCAACGACAACTCTTCATAGTCCTCTGTCCATTAATAGATACAGATAAGTCAAAGCATGTTAATTCTGGATTATCTACTCCGCAAGTAGGTAAACAAAAGAGGTCTGAGTTGAGATAACTTTAAATCGTAGCGGTGTGTGTGTGTACACGATTGAGACTTTGGTCTCTCGTATCGGAGATTTATCGATAAAGGTCGATGTGTATCAATTGGTCATCATACTGTTGTGTATCAAATATTATACAGCAGACATCTTAAGCTACTTTTATGGAATATTTATAATTCATTTGCTTTGATACAAGTAAAAAAAGTAAAATGACAAAATCTCTTTATAGCTGACTTCATAGATTTTACACTATTATATAAACAAAGGTTCCAAAAGGTTCAGACAAAGAAGATGTCCTGAATCAATGAGACATATTTACTTATACTTATCATTCATGCTCTATTACACATTAATCCTTAACATTATACTTGATACGCCTGATGGTACACATACCTACTTACCTTTATGTTATTTTCGTAATACAAAAAAAAAATTTCTTCAAACATATATTTAAATATATAAAATTCTTTTATTTATATGTTCATGCTGTATTACACATTTATTCCTTTTATCATATTGTTTACTTTCTATTTGCCTTTACATGCCTCTTCATACTGATTGATTCACTTTTAAAAAATCTATTTTTCTTACATACATAATCAGTAGATATTATGCATCATGTACTCCTGTCTTGAAACACAAGTTTAACTTTTCTGGGGACAGTTAAACAAATAAAAAAATGTAATATATAATTATACTCTAACATGTATATATTTTATTTACAATAAAAAAAATTATTAAAAAAAAATGTGTCAATATTTTGTGAATAAGAAAGAGTGTGATAACTCCTCGTCAAAATAGTCTAAATGTAAACAATTTCAAACAAAAAATAGTATACGCACCCTAATGCAGGTCGTACGTATTTACGTTTATGTTTATAATATTCAAAGGTATTTTTAAAAGTAGGTTTGTAGGTTCATGTTGGTACACATCACACATACGACATTCACATTCTGCTTGGAGATGACCTCGAGTAATGGGAGGAATAGCCTCTATTTTGGCGCATGCAAGGTATGAGTGTCGAATCACACAATTTCAGGAATTTTCTGAGAGTTCATCAAGCCTTAATCAGAGACGTGATTATTAAATTCATTAATTTCAAACCTGTCAAACAGTTATACGATAGAATGCGACCACTATAAACTGGCGTGCGAGGGAGGGCGTCCCTGTCGCGTAACAGAAGTTGCCAGGGTGTAAATTTATTACACAATACATAATGTGCAGAATGTCTGGTGACCGGTGTCGTAGCCTTTAAGGAGGGGTAAGGTTTTTAATTATTTTTTTTGCATTTTTTTTAAAATTTTTTAAACGAATGCGTAACATCGCAAGAATATTGTGTCAAAATTTCAAGTCAATCGGAGCAAAATTGACTAAATTATGAACATTTGAGCGATACTCAGACAGATTTTCTACACCTGCTCAGGCAGCTGAGAGAAGCGCTCACCTGAGGACTACCGGACGTGCTTATTGTATTGGAAGAGTTTTGTGTAGACAAGGACAAAAAGATGCTGATGATGAAAGCTCTTTGCTGTGTGAACATGGCATCGATGATTATGTGTAAGTATAAAGTAAGTGTTGAGTTTTATTTTGAATTTTACAGTGTGCAAAACTTTAAAGCGTTTTCCCCACATCACACGTTTTCAAAGTAGGTGTCCATCATAACTTCAAAACTACTGCACCGATCCTTTTGAAATTTTGAACACTATTTTTGTACATAATTTACAAGGTAACGCTGGAGAGTTTTTTTCAAATTTGTTATTAATTTTTATTTTTTAATAACAAATTAGTCGATATTTTTCGCAAAAAATCGCGTTTTTCCCTTCAAAGTGTTCCAAAAAATTGAAAAATTGAAATTTCAAAAAACCCTCCCAGCGTTACCTGGGAAAATGTATTATCTAACGAATGAATTTTGATTTTTTGATTTCAGATGATCTAGCACCAAGTTATGATGGACACCGCAATTCTCCTTTTTTCCGAGACACGTCCGAATAATTGCTGCCATTGCCGTATTTTTTAATATTTCGTCTTGAAAATTTTACACAATATTCTTCAAATGTCTTACTTTAATGTATCATTGGTTTAAATAAAGTGATTTTAACTGTGTCGTCACAAAAAAATCACAAAAACATTCCTTTTTTTGTACGAATTAACCTTACCCCCCCCTTTACAGAAATTTGGTCGGGCAGTACTAAAGAAACCAAGCCGTAATGGCGGCCGTTCTATCTTTCAAACTGTCAGACGGTAATATCGGTCCATTATTTGCTTTTTCAGCATCGCAAAACTTTAATACTTCATTGGCAATTGTTCTTGCACCATCCCGGACTGTTTAGGATGTTTTAGACATAATAATTCAGTGTATATTGGTAATAAAGATGTCACAGCTCCCGAGCAAATACAAAATTGTACTGAATGACAGGGCGAGGGGTTACCGCCGGGTGCGGGCGGGGCGGGTTTTAGTTCCAAAGTCACCGCACGCCAAGTTATTGTGGTCAAGCAATAACTGTCAAGATGCAGAAATAGCAATATTGCTTATTTCAGAATCCGGCCTTGATGTCTTATCCTACTGTCGCATAACAATATAAAATATGCATATGAATTTGTCACGTGAGAGTAAATTATTTTTCAAGTCAAATATTCAACCACAGTACTTTGGTTCAATTAAGTTTAATTGAATAAAGTACATAAATGATTTTTTATCATAATAAATTGTGCATTAATAGATTTGTTTGCATTTTTTTATGTAGTATGTTTTTTTTTAATATTAAAAAAAATGTATTTGTTATTTGTTCTTTTCTTATTTTATACTATGCATTATAAAAATTGATTCTGCTGATTTTAAAAAACAATATTTATACTTTACAGGGTCAAGTAGCTAGTAGCAAAGACATCGACGAGTCTTAATTCAATTTTGAATAGAAAATATTCCTTACACTTTGGGTGAAATTTCGTGTCGTGGATGTCGAGGAGATGAGATATCAAATTTGCATTTTTTTGTTAAAATTATTGTTGCTTACCCTTTATAAAATATAAAAGTATCGTGAAAGTTATTTATATGGAATATTAAAAATTCATTCGCATTGATACAATTCAAATTAAATTATCAAAAATTTAAGCAAAAAAATGTGTTGGAAAATTCTATACGGTACATAAACATGCAATTCATAATTATTATTTTATTAAAACATATACACACATACATACATACATAAACGCAATAGCTATAACATAATTAATGTTGATGATTCTTAATGCTCTTTTGCTTTCAATATATATAGGTCTTATATATAGGTATCTTATATAATAGGTATGGGTCTTCTGTGTATAGTTTTCTGGGATATTCTGCCGTGTATATGTGACCTCTCTGGCCAACGTTTCGGATCCCATTGCAGGGTTCATCATCAGGGCTGATGTACCCTGCAATGGGATCCGAAATGTTGGCCAGAGTGGTCACGTATACACGGCAGAATATCCCAGAAAACTATACACAGAAGATTCTGAACGGCCGTGAAAATCTAAGGACATTTTTTGGTATAGGTCTTTTCGTATAACCTTGCAATTGGGTTAGTGTGGGTACAGTGCGTAATACGCGCATTGTTTCGTTGTGTTAAGTTTACGGATACGCCCCTCTCGTATCCGTAAACTTAACACAATGAAACAATGCGCCAATTACGCACTGTACCCACACTAACTCAATCGCAAGCTTATATGAAAAGGCCTATACATGTGTGTGGTATAAAAGCAAGCAAGCAATATCAAAAAAACAAATTGAAAGCTTTCATCGAGGATTACTTATTTAGGTATAATAAACTGAATTCAAGATTTTATAGGAAACGCAATCTACAAATTTATAGAAAACGTGATTTTGGAAGGGATAGATACAGAAATCTAGAAATTAGTACATTTTAAATTAGTAGTCCTCGCTGATTGCATTCAAAACATTTTTAATTTTTTTGGATAGGTATTGCTGCCTTTGCTTTTACACCCCACATGTACTGTAACTTCATATCATCTAAGCATAATAATTTAATTGTCTGTCCGTAACTTGCTGGAATGACAACTTTAGATAATTAAAGCGTGACACGCAATTAGCGCTCGGCTCATGTTGCGCGGTCACGCAAGGGTCGTTATAAATTTTTATTATCTCCCATGGCATACATGTAAAGGGAAATATACTATCGATTCTGAGACAGTGATGGTTTCTATATTAAAATCTGCTAATGTTTTATAGTTTCACTCGTAGGTAATTTGGCTCTTTCATTTTTTACATCATTCCGTGATTTATTCGGTTGTGTTAGTTTATTCTACAATTAACTGAGTTATTTTAAAAAGTGTTTATTTTAATTTGTGATTCTTATTTTAATTGCTTGTTAGTGTATTTTTTGTCAGTATTGTTAAAATTGTAAGGATGTCTTTTGTTTTTTTACTAATTTTACCAACATACGCAAATAAACAAATTATATAAAATAAACATAGAAGATTGCTCTGAGAATTGTTTTATAAATGATAATTTTCTTTAAATTCCTTCGTCTTGCATTTTTATTTCAAATATTTTGTTGAGAGAATTCAGATCTTTGGCAGCTCGGATTAATAATGAGATCATTTAATTTAATATGGGTATTGGATACCTGTCAAATAAATGCCTGTATAAAACAGTCAAACGGTCTAGTAGTTACCCTGAATATTCACCCCACAAACCAAAGTTTCCAGACATCGAACCGATTGGCTGGGAGGTATTGATATTTGGAATTATGATTCATCATTCGTGACACCATCACCAATCAACTGGTTAATTGGACAGTTGTTTTGATATGAGGAAAATTGTTTATTTCAATCTCCGCCCATGTACAATATTCCCTTGCCAATTAAATCCATAATATGTAACCTCATTTACGTAATTTGAACGTTAATAATACAGGGATGTGTTCATATCGATAGTCAATGTCACAGAATAAATGTATGGAGGAACATTCACCAGATGGCGTACATTTTTGCGTAGATCCTAAACCATACAATTCGGTAGTTTCACATTTTACAGATATCTATGAAAATATGAAAATATATGAAATAGATTCAGAAAAATAAATTGTATTTTGTAACTCAGTATGGATGGTGGGGATAATGTTTTCATTCATAATTTTAATAACAAAAATCTTAAAAAATACGATTCCTTAAAACGCGATGTGATTGGTCGTGACGTTGTTTGGCAAGAATTATAGATAAACATACTAAGATCTATGGTGTTTGTCACTGTAATTTGTATCGTTTCTATGGTAACTGTTCGTCTTCGCTTTGTTTTTACTGGTGTTTGCATGGTTTTCATACAGATTTTGCGTGTTTGTGACCTATTTTAATAAATTGACTATCTAAGAACACATTTAAAATAATGGAGAATGGGTTTTGACAAGGAAAATCCGATAACTTACCGAAAATTGATGCTTTAATGTTGGATTCATTTTTCAGTTTTCAGGAATGATTTTCTGCACATAAGTACCATATAATATCAACAAAACTTTTTCCCTGATATTATGGACACACTTTACAAAAAAGTCGGCTTGTTTTGTAAAAAAAACGAATGAACGTCTAAATACGCGAATTTGCTGTTACGTGTTATACGTCAGATGACATTAAAAATCATGCCTAACGTCACTTGCGAAAATAAGTGTTTTGGCGGGAGTTTAAAATCGTTTTTTAATGTTAATATGCATATTAAAAAAATATTGCAAACGTATTTTTTAAACCAAAGTTAAGATTTTTCTATTAAAAATGTGAAATTACTCTATCGAGAAAGAATAGCCAAAATATAACAGTCACATATGTTACTATTATTTAAGATTTATATCCGATTGTATCGATGGTTGAAAACTGTGATCCAACCTAGAACCGATTTTTTCCCGTCAAATAGCGAAAAATCAATTACCATTCATGGATACAATCATATACAAATCTGAAATATTGGTTATAGTGTAACAGTAGATAACAATGTTGAAAATTAAAAAAATTCACATCGAACATTTTTTCACATTAATATTAATAAATCTCGAAGCTACATAGTCACTTTAAATATTCAATAATAATGGAAAAATATTATTTCAATCGAAATAATTACCAAATTACTCGTACGTCGAAAATGATTTAATAATGTATGGTCATCCAGTTTACGTAAATGTTGAAAGTTTCAGAGCTCTAGCTAGTCGGGAATCAATTAGAAGACTCAGCCATAACAAATATGTCAAGAGAGTTAGTAAAAGCATGAAATAAAAAGATCGAAGTTTGAACACGTAGAGATGAACAGTAGAGATGTTTAAACAAGCAAATAAAACTTAAAACATGTTTTTATAATGGATTTTTAAAATCACCCTTGCACTATCTAAATACTAAACATAAAAAGTGTTTCAAAGTTTAAAAAAACGACATGTTTTTCAGCAGTTTCTGCGGCTCTTGCTTGTGAGTGACGTGACTATTAATAGTGAGTGACGTGAATATTAATTGTCAGTGACATGAATATTAATTGTGAGTGACATGAATATTAATTGTGAGTGACATGAATATTAATTGTGAGTGACGTGAAAATTAATTGTGGGTGAAATGATTATTAATTATAATTTAAAAATTCAAATCATATCTAAAACGATTGAATAATGTATAGTCATCCACTTTACGTAAATATTGAAAGTAACGGAGCTCTATCTAGTCGGGAAATTGGTGAAAAATCAATTACAAGATTCCACCACAACAAACAACAAACAAAGAGAGTTAAATAAAAGAATTTAATAATGGTGGTTCTACAGAATTTTATTTATCTATTTTACATGTACACAATGTTCCTCTTAAATTAGAAAATTGGCAATTGTTAGAGAAAATTATGGAATAGCATACATCACCAACTAAACCTAGGCTACCAGTCCCGTCCTAAAAATGTTCCATAACACGAGAATAATTAACTCCACTCGATTACCGAGAGAAACGAAACTCAGCTCCGAAACAATACAACACACTTAATAGTATAATTCATATTATTAATTGATTTGGCATTAACATTGTAGAAATTATTCATTATGATCATTAAATTAGGTATATGAAAAACATTAATTTTGTTACCTTAATGTGAGTAAAAAAATGTTTTAATATTTAACTTCTTAATTTTCGATAGTAAATTTTAATTCTTCACCTGTCGAGGAGAGATTGTAATACTCTCGTAACTTAAGTATTAAAATATAAAAATATTATTAAATTCATGTAGAGGTAACAAAGTTTATGTTTTTCATCTAATTTAATTATCAGTGAAAGTCGTTCGCCAACAAAAGGCATAGATGAGTCGAAAGCAAAGCTGTCTAATAATTTTATCTGAATATACAACATACATGATATAAAATAATCCTTTTTGAGTGTTTTAAGTACTTATTATTCACACCAGTATAATAGATTCCTTTCTGTTGGCTCGAGATAAACATTTTTCGTAATTTTTCATCTATGGGTAATGGATGTGGTTATGCAAAGTGCATTAGTAAATGCCATATGGCCGGTCAATTATCTTGAGGTGAAGGTATGAATGAACACGACTCTGATGGAAGACCACCATTCAATACCACTTATTAAGATAGGTCTTAATCACTACAGTGGAGTGAATGAATTTGAAGACATGCTTTTATACGCTTTTTTTGCATACATTCGTAATCGAATTTTTAATATCACCCATGCAGGATTACCTAGCATCGAGTATAATAATGTAATTAAGGTAATTTCTTGATTACGCGTCGCGCGGGCAGACTATGTGTGTTAAAATACAGGTAAGCGAGTGGATATAAAAGGAACATGAAAAAACCAATGTAAGTCAATTTAGTAATAATGTTGATATAGGGGGATGTAGACGAAAATCCCCTACTGATATCCGCATCTACGGGTGTAAACGATAATCCCGTACCTGTATCTATTTCTCAGAAGCCATTAAACCCGGCCGCACTGTAAAATGGCTTCCCAGTGCATATTTCCAGTGAATTTGGCCGCCGGGGAGTCTGCCTAGAACGGCAAATAAACTGTTGTCCCCACCGCCGCCGAAAAAGTATAAAAGCCGTGCGCTCATACTACCAGCCAGGATACACTGTTTGGAAGGCTCCAACAGTCCTCGCCCCACTAGGAGGTGTCCGGGAGGGATTCCTGGCAAACCTAGGAAACGATATCGCCGCCGCAGTCGAGTGTTCTGCCGAGCCGTACCAAGGCGAGCTTACGTGAAGCTGGAGTCTCATCGAGTGTTTATCTCCGAGAAGTACCTTCGCCATCGCTCTTGCTGTCTAGTATTTTCCGGCAAGATCCTTCGCCGAATCTGTGAAGTGAGATTCAGAATCCCGCCTTAATATTATTTTGAGACTACGCTAGAGACCTAAGTGCTTTTGATAATTTCATTTTATATCCTGTGTGTATAATTCGACTGTTTATATTTCTGTGTGTTCTTGTACATTTCTGCTATTTGTATTTCTGTGTTTTCGTATTTTTTACTGTAAATAAATTATTGTGAAAAAAAGATCTTTCTACGTTATTTCCACACATTTGTCACTTGCACACATACATTGAAACAACGCACTCCGTTTCAATGTTTATAAACAGTATTAAAATAATATGAGAAAATAGAAAGCAATATGTAAATATTTAAACTGTTAAAATAAACCATTTCTTTTAATATAAAAAAACTAGAGATACAAACGCGGAATGTATCACATCGATATTCTTACTATCTTCAAAGAAAGCTAAACACTTGCGCTATGAAAATAGGTCTAACTTGCTGGTGTCCTGAAATAGGGCTCGAACCACCGACCACTACATCCACAAGCTATTCCATTAACACACACAGCATACTTTTAATTACAATAATTGTTGTAGTTGTGAGTAGCTTGTTGGTGTAGTGGTCATGACGCTCACCTAGTGAACTGATGGTCGGTGGTTCTCCCCATTCCAGGACACCAGTAAGTTAGCCCTACTTTCATAGCGTAAGCATTTATTTCACAATAAAAGCTTATTTTGAGAATAGTACGAATATTGATGTGATATTTATTTATTTATTTCTCTAAACACGAGCAGTCCTGTTTTTTAGAGAGGCGCAGTAGCCGGCAAATATCTTGAACAATGGCTTCAGCTGCGCAGAAGACAAATTTTAGGTCTCAGGGGTGATACGATATGGAGTGTACATACTGTACATACGCGAACTTTCCCCCACTACGCCGAAAATTGATCACGATGTTTGCCGGCTACTCTAGCAATAACATGTTCATATCTATTTCATTTGTACTTATGCAAAATATTTTTAAACTTCTTGTACAATATTAGCTATACCCGGTGCTTTCTAGAACCATATATTCTCAAATCTAACCCTACACCACACTCTATGTTATCCGACGTAAAACAATATACATGTACAAGCTTAGAGTATATACAATTTTGTACAAGAGTATTCCCCTTCGAGCCCTTTATTGAACCCTTAGAATGTTTCATCTCAGCAGGTATCGTGTGCATGTGTATATCAGTATATAGACGTAAGAATTGTCTCAAGTATATTAAAGATAAAAAAATTATATCCCTTCTGTGTTTACTTTTCACGAATATACTTTATAATTTTATTCTCTTGCTTATTATTAAATTGAGTTTTGATATTTAGTTGATTTTTTAAAAAATTATCTAAGCTTAATTTTTTTTTATTTATTTTTTAAGTACCTAGGTAGGTATTATACTTAAATTATATAATAAGTTAATTTTTTTGATTGTATTTATATAATTGTGTAATTTATTATAGAATAGGACTCTTGCATAAATCAATTTCAGATTCCCTCAGTGAAAAACAATCAATGTTTGTAAGAAATTAAAAAGTGATAGTACTTAATCAATCTAAAACTACTTATTTCAAGTGAGTCTTGACTTATAAGAAAAACTTATCTCTGTATTTTGTTAAATTTTTTTATATGGCACGAAAATAGGGTCTTATTTTTTTACAGCTAATTGTATATTTAAAAGCTTCCTATCTGATGATGGATATGACCTTGCGAGCTGAAAATAATCACGTTCCCGACAGCACCATTCGAGAATTTTTGCTACTTCAGAGAAACGGATTTTCCGCTTTAAAAATAAAGACAAACTGTAACATTTCCAGAGAAAATAAAACATTAAAAAATATACACTTAAATATATTTGCTCAGAATTAAAAAGAAATATTTTTTTTTTTAGTTTCTAAAATTATTACATTCCGAGTTTTTTTTTTAAATTTTAAGACTACAAAAATATTAAAGAAAGCATTTTATCGCAATATAAACGACATTTTAAACGCGTTTTTTTTTGGAAAATCATATTTTTCAGATGGGTGATGAAAATATCTCGAAAACAATCGATTTTTTATAATTTTACGTATATTTTAAACATCATAAAAACGCGTAGTTCTTTTTATGTAAGAAAGACAATCGAATTAGTATGTGTAAGCCGTGCGTACGAGACATATTGTTTCGTTGTGTTGGTATTCATACCCGTAAATACAAACACAACGAAACAGTGTGCGTCGTACGCACGGCTTACACCTACCAATTCGATTGTCTTTCTTAAATGGAAAGACCTATACCTGACGATGGTTTACGTGAAATCGAAATTTTCACTTTGAACCTTTACCGTTTTTTTTATCAAATTGATATTTTTTTTTTAATCAAGTTCTTATGTATCATATGAAACATATAAAAGCAAAGGCAGCTATATCAACAAAACAAATATTTTAAATGCTGTCACCTAAGATTACTAATTCAAAATGTAGTGAATTCTAGATTTTAAGCATGTATACCTTCTAAAAACATGTTTTCTATAAATTTATAGGCTATTTTTTTTATAAAATCTCGAATTCAGTACATTTTAAATTAGTAATCCTCGATGCTGTAGCCTTTGTTTTTATACCCCACATATCTAATAATAATCCAATTCGTTATTTATTTCAAAAGAATCCGGTCATCGCAAAACCTATATTTTCAAAGGCAATCTGAGTGAATGGCTGTATCTCGACCACTTAATTATATTTTTTTATAAAAAGTTGTATACATATTTTTGAAATCCATATCTACAAATGTACTAAATCATCATCATCATCATCTTCATCCCCTCGTCCCAGTAGGGTCGGGGACCCAAAGACTCGACAAGGTGCTTTCATATTCCCCTGTCTTGCGCTGCTTCCGTATGAGTCAACCAGTGTAGATCCATTCTATTTTCATATGCATTTTTTGTTGCTCCTCCGTCTTCCTTCCGGGATTGCTAAGAGGATTCTTCTCGGTATTCGTTCCTCTGGAATTCTTAGCACTTGTCCAAGCCACCTCATTTATGATTTTTCTATGTGTAGGAGTAGGGGCTCCGTGACGAGTGTTTGCTTTATGTCAGCACTTCTCACTCTGCCCATCAGTGTGACTCCCGACTGTTTTCGAAAGGGGGTCCCTTTAGAAAACTCATCTCGGCAGCCTGGATCCTGGTTCTCACTCTCTTCATCAGGATCCAAATTTGATGGCCATCCCGATTAAACTCATTAAATTCCATGTGTCGATTTTCAGCATCTCTCTGGGCATGTAGTGTGCCAATTCCTCTAGTTTTTGAGATTTGCGGCAAGGAAATCGTTAGACAACCACAATTCGCTCCCTTGTCCGGCCGTCGCGGACGTCTAGACGTCACCGGGTATTGTTGCGAACTGTACTAAATATGATTCATATATAACTAGCTGTGCCCGCGCAGCTTCGCCACAAAGATCGTCATAAAACTTTCGCGAACCTTCTAGAACATTCTCCTTCCAGAACTTTATCAAGAAATTTGTTGAATGTACAGGAACCTTCTAAACACACCGACACATTCCGCCACTCAGTTTAGAACCTTATAGAACTTTCTCTACTTATAGAACTACTCTACTACAACCGTATAGAAACTTCTCTAGAAAAAAGAAGAAGAAAATTTTTTAGAACCTTCTCCTTCCAGATCTTTCTAGAGCAGGTTTTTCCGGAACCTTCTGGACTCACCGACACAGTCGAAGCGCCTATTTTGAAACAATCTGAAGCATTTGCGGCCTTCCCATAACAAAACAATGTGCTAAAAAGCACATTTTCGTAACCCACTCCCACCCATGCACAGACACCCCCACTAAACTCGCATATTTTCGGTGTGACACCATGGGCTATTCACCACCATAACCGCCGGTGGGTGGTTGTGGCTGGTTGTGGAGAAAACTTGGCGGGTAGGGAAACACAGGTTACTATATATATCTATAATAAATATATGTATATATCTATATATACATATATATATATATATAATCCATATATATATTATATATATATATATATTATATATCTTATATATATATACATACACATATATATTGATTGATTTATGGTTTTGTTCAATTTTTTTGTAATCACATTTTTAACCCCTGGCCAGACATGACACAAAAGTCCAAAAACAGCAAAAAATCGCTCACATGACCATTTTACTCAAGATCCGGGTACCTACATATTTCGCTTCACACTGACGTAACTTTTGGCAAAATCAAATCATGCACAGCGTTATCTTCGCTTTATTGTTTCCAATTCGGGCCGCGCCGTACGCGTACGGTTGATTATTATTAACTTAACGTAATAATATTATAATTATTGGCGTCCGCCAGCCGTGATCACCTCTCCCCCCTCTCCGCCCTTCTCGTATCGCGGATCGCCAATTCCGTGTGGAGCTGTCAAGTTATTTGACATTTTCAAACGGCGATAATTTATTGAAACGTTCGACCCGCGGTGACCCCGCAGCAATTAGGGCTGTCCACGAAGGTTGAGGTTGATCTGACGCGTGAGCGAATGGAGGATGGAATGGAAGAAACAGTGTCTAACGCTAAAGAGTGTAACATAACTTGTCCGCAATACTTTACTAGTAGATTCCAGTGGCGTTATGCTGTAACCGACATTACACATATTATATTAAAGAAAACTATAAAAATGTGTGTAAATATATTTTTTTTTTAACTGTAACAAACGATTCTGAGTAGCTGGTAATGCGGCGTTATATAATATCGTATAACCTCTCAAAATGATAATTAATTTAATAACTATTAAAAAAACCTTGAACCCTTCCTGGAGGCATACTTGATTTTCCATATTATGTCAAAAATGCCGCTGCTTCTGTGGATGTAATAAATCGACGCTAGATGGCGTTAGTCAGCCTGCGCACCCGGAGTACATTAATGAGACTGCGCCCGCGCCGGCGTAAAGAAACATATTTGAATTTTGCCTACGATTTTTCGAAAGGAAGAAAACAATTGCTCTCGTTTTTCTTCTGCTGGAATGTGCATTTTCTCTCATCGAATTAACGGATGTTATAATTGATTATTAAATGTTGTAATCATATTGTTCCAGGAATTTACCAGTTTATATTCTTTCGCGTGTTATTTGTGACGTAGAAGAACTAACAAAGATTTCTCAAGATATCTGTTTAAAAAGGGCGCCACGAAGATTTTGTGACCAGACGATTTTCGACTGTCTTCGAAGCTATAGAGTATAGTCTATCATAGGTCAGTGGTATTTGGTTTACTCATGTATGTTTTTTCAGAGAGAAGAAACGTAATTTGACATTTTTTTTGCATGATTATCATATTGAGAGGTATTAATTAAATAAAAAATTCACCAGCAGATGGCTATTTACACGCTGTCCGTATAAACATATACATTGATACAGTAGTTTTAATCCACAAAAATAACTGCACTGAAACTTTGCAGGTAGTGCATTTTTATCGTGGCAACGATAAAAATGATCTAACAAATTTTCCTTTAAAAAAATTTAATAATTATAGTATAATTTTTGATTTTTCGAAATTTTAACGATTTATATATTGTTTAATTTTCGAGCTCCACGCGTGGAATAGACGCGAATCCTGTTTCAACGAGAAAGGGAGTACAATAAAAACTTGGTTTTTATGGATTAGTTTATAAAAACGTTTCTGATTTGTTTTGCACCGTTTGAATATCACGAAAGTAATATATATCGAATATTAAAATTTCATTCGCTTAAATGTCTTAAAATAATTAAAATTTTGAAGATATTTGAACCAGTATATTCCTACAAAATATTCTCGTACGTATACGTAGCACATATTTTATTCATATCTTTATATACACATGTAGATATATTAAACCATACTAAGCGTCCACATGTAGCTCCGTAGAAAGCAATTTATTGGATAAATGTCAGAAATGTAGAGACCTTTGGGCAAATTACATTCAATTTGTCGAAGGCCGCCATGTTTCAAGTTTACTTGATAAAAGGTCCGCTGTGGCGCTATGGTCGGATTTTCTAGAAAATTTTTCCGATTTTCCAGGCCTCTCGGCGTTTTTCAATTTAAATAAATATTGTGACGCGAATGGTCCTGCTTGGGACAAATTACATAATCAATCTTTGTGTTTGGATTTGCCTGGTTTATTTTGGGTTCCTTCAAAAACAGGAGCCGTCCTACGAAGACATTTTTCAATCTATTATGCACGAACCTTTTTATTTGTTTTCGTATGACGTCGATGAAAGCTATGAAAGATAAACTATATTAAACGTGTGTTACTTAAAACTAGCTGATATCGTCAATAATGTCAAGAAAAAAACTTTTTCAAATGAAGGTACATCGAATAATTGATAGATATAATAGAAAAGGTATTAACATTCATTCTGGTGTTGAAATAAATTATTATTTTAATACATGAGAAGTAGGTACCTGCTAGTACCTACCTACGTTGTTTGGATATACAAACATCAGTTGATTCAGTTGAAAAAATGGAAAAGTCAAATGACAAAGTGCCAGGCTATTATTTACTTTATATTCTATTGTTTTTATATTCTGCAGGGCATTTACTATTGTCTGATAGAACAAAGGTAAACGCAGAATAAATAAATTGCAATAAAAATATGGTTATCTTCCGAATACTCATCATATGCTTTTATTTTAATGGCACTATACAGTAAGAAATTGATGATTTCTTTAATGTCAATGTATTCAAAAATGTATTCATTTTGCATATAAAATTTTCACATTACATTTAGTAAATATTATATACAAACAAGGTACCATAAAATGATTAATGTTAAAAGATACAGAATTAGTGCTTTTAATTATAAATCAATTAAAATAACGCCAATCTGTTAGCAGATGATCGCAAATGATTGATAAGCAAATTGCCCATTGGTATATCCACAAAACTATTGGTAAATATGGAGTAAGTGCCTGTGTCGTGTCTGTAACTGACGTCCGCCCAGGTATCCCCAAAAATTAGAGCTTTCGAATGATTTCGAATGAACGCTATGGTACGAAAAAATTACTGGCCAAATGTGTACATAAAACTTGCACACGTAAAGATAGGGCAAATATAAGATGGCTTCAGTAGGAAATTCAGTTCAGTAAGACTCTCTTACAGATTCAAGAAACAAATTTTATGCGCGCAAACAAGTAAAATGGAAGAAGCGTTGGTATGATATGGCCAACAGAAACATCCCAATTAAAATAATTTCATTAAAATGATTTTTTTTATATAAATTAATAAATACGCGTTGTAGCACCTACCAAGAAATGAAGAGGCTGACGGGCTACAGATAGGAGTGGAGCGATCGAGAGCTTGGTGCAATTTCTAGGATTGAGACCCAAAAAAATAACTTATTTTCTAGGAACCGACATGTTAAAGTACCATTACAGCTAGTTTTAAATAAAAGGTCCAGAAATTGCTACGGATTACAGCTAGAATTTTAAATCGTCTTTCTCTGAAGAAAATAATTATTTTATTTTTATAATTAATAAAAATGAACGTCGTTTTCACTACTTTTATATTGAAAATATCATCGTGTTTCAGAACCCATGGCCATGGATACAATTGAGTATACAATTGTATATTCAATTGTATCCTGGTACAAAAGTGGTACAATACTCAGAAAATTAAAAAGGTAGAACTTAAAAACAATTGTTTTTAATTCCATATGTGAGGTTACTCCCTTAAAAAAAAACGCGCATTAAATACCAATTTTTTTAAACAAACCAATTAAGATATATGTTAACAATACTACAAAAAATACAATTTTTTATTCTACATTTACTGCCTTTTGGGCGTCGTTAAGGTTTCGAAAATTATTTTGTTTTATGAATACAATTTGACAAAGTTACGAGCATGTTTGGTACTAATACCATATTAATTAACCACTAGCATATCTGCAGCAGGCATTTTCAAAACGGGAGGAAGAGATGTCCTAGAATATGAATGCTACAAACATGCTACGAGCCCAATAATTTTAGCGAAAATCTTAATACGTACACCCAAGCTTAACAAAATCATACAGTTATAGGTATATTAAAGAAAACACATTATTATTGTTAAGTTGCAATTTCAGAACAAAGATCTGTGTAAAAATTGGATTGCTTTAAAAAATGGAATAAAAATGTTAATCGAAAATTAAGTCGAAAAATGTTTGTTAACTTACCAGACTGCCATGGCGAAATTGGATAACGCGCCATCCCCGGATAAAATGGAGGTCCATTGGTTCGAATCCCGGTAGCAGTTATATATTTTTTTGTTAATTTGATTTTTCTGTATGACTTTTCTAATCGATTAATAAAAGCTTGTTTCATATAGTTATATTGTGACTTTGCGTGGAATCGAACCACAGAATGAAAAACAACCTTTTCAAGGCAGCTTTTCCTGCTCACTGGACTACGAGCATGGTACTTCGTCTAGTTCCGAATCCTCCATATAAAGTTTTTGAATGTTTTTGGCAGCTTAATTAAGCGGCAGCTTAGACAATATGACAATAATTAAAAAAAGTCTCATATCTAAGCCTAACTTTAATCTGAATACTGATTTTTTCAATTAATTAATTTGGCCTAAAGCAAAGCACGCTCTACCATTATCAAATTCATGCGATCCCAGACCTGATTCGAATCTTCGCTAGCTTAGTTCTTCGCAGCTAAGACATCCGCTCCTGCTAGCCCTCGGCAACCATCTTTGGTAATACCTTCTAATTCACTGCAAAATAGCTATTTAATCATATATTTAATACTCCTATATAGCTAATGACCAAAAGTGGAGGTGTCACGGACTAAGCGGTGCAGAAGATGCTACTTTTATCTCATTGCTGTCACTTGACCTGTTGTGCGCAGGCGTCGTGACTATCATTTATCTCATACGGCGGCGCTGATTGGATATAAATTGGTGCTAATTCTCGGACATGCGCTTAAGACTCGAAGTGACACCGGTATGGGTGAGACAAACGTATATTTCTGCACTGTTGTGATTTCGCCTATTTCCAGACCCTGCTAGCAATACAGGAATATACACATATATGGGTTTAATAGACCTCTGAAAGATTATGTTAAAGGAGTACTAATTGAGCACTAAAACCATATTAGGCTATTGTCTCGTATAAACGTATAAGATGAAAAAACATACACATCGTTAAATAATTTTTAATGCGCAATCTTGTATAGGTTCGCTGCACTTCACTTATTGGTTTGATGGGGCTCCTATATACTCACATACTCATCAATATTTAATAACTCAACATATACTCATCAATATTTAATAAGCCCACTCGCTGTTAAAATAATTTTAAAAAATTATTTTACTACGTCACACCTGTTTTAATATATTACTATATTCAGTGGAAAATTTGTAATTGGCATAATTATTTGTTAATTTTGTTAATTTTTAAAATATAATTCGTATATATCCTCACAATTTTCTTTTCTTTATATTAAAATATTACTTAAATGAATTGAAATGCTTCATGGTTTCGTTTTTAATTTTGTTGATATTTATTTATAATTTGTACCTGTATGTTTTCAAATTTCATTTTTTTATTTATGTTATTAAAATATGTGTGTAAGAGAGGTAAACGTATCATTTATATTGTTCATTTAAAGTACTAGTATAAGTATTCATAAAATTATTAATATTCTTATTATTGTTCATTCATGTTATTTATTTTTGTATTTTCAAGTAATTGTATATATTTTGTACTGATTATTAACACCTAATTGGTGATGGCAAAAAAAGGAGAGAAAAAAAATTACGACATACTTAGTTTGCATGGTGTTAGATTATTAACCATAGAAATACTGATATTTAAGCAGATGATTTATTTTATCTTTATAAATCATTTATTGGATAAATAACTAAATAAATGATTTATTTCGAAAAATTCCAATTAAAACTTAACACGAATATGTTAAGTTTTAATTTGAATTTTTATGTATTTTTAATCTGTTATGTATGATTTTTAATAACCTTCGCATCCTTGACAATATTATTATTTCTGTAATAGCAAATACATATATTCCATGTCGTGTCATAATATGAAAATTGGTTATTAAATCGACAGAGCGGATAACACATGTTTGTGTTTAATTGTATGCCGTTAAATTAGATCAAGGATAGACGGATAATTACTCCACCAAAATGGAAATTCGCAAAATCATTACAAGAGAGAAACTTAATACGATCATAACCTAAGAATAAAATATAATTAAAGAATCTAACTTTATTTAAAAGAATTATAATTATATACCGGATGCATATATTATTATATTATGTCTATTTCACTATAGCATTAAGGTATAGAAACACATGCTAATTTTGAGCTTATTATTACGCTCATTAGCATGCTCAAAACTATCATGCCATAGCAACTGTACACACTTGATCATTATTAGCATGTTATTTTAAGCATGCTCATAAATGAGCATGCTAAAGGCTAACAATACACACATGCTTATTAGTGGCATGCTCTAGTCATATAATAGAGACGCTCTTGTTCAAAATAGAAATTGCAAAGTAAAATAGAAAATTCAAGTGAACCAATAAATCAAAATAGTTCCCGAGTTTCCATCCGCACATTTTTGATTTAAGTTTTTATAATTTTTATTGTAAGATTTGAATCATTCATGCCTTTTAATAAAGTTTCATAAACATTATTTCTTGCTATATTATTTTTACATAGCGGTGACCGAGTATTCCACAGATATTAGTGATTCCTATAATATGTCACGAAAAGTAATGTTTTATCATCTCCCCAACGCGCTATATTTGTTTCATCTGTCGCGGACTGAGAAGACCGCATTGATAATCGATACTAGCCGCGAATGACATAAGCATGCTCATAATAAGCAAGCCTGTTCACACATGCTCAAAAGATACCGCTTCTCATGGCGAATGACATTAGCATGCTCATAAATCAACAGACGGTTGATTTTTGAGCATGCCACTAATGAGCATGCTTATTACCAGCAATGTGCGTACACACATGCCACTAATAATCAAGGGCTAAAGAAGGTCAATTCTGCGCATGCCCATGTGCCACTAATAAGCATGTGTATCAATCAGTACCTTTACTCGACTTATGATTGAAAGCATCATCACTAAATCGGTTTTGGCCAATCTCTCACTGCATTTAATCTTCTCTTCCTCCACCTCTACTCTGACTCCTACCTTCTCACACTTTTCTCCCCATCCCTATGAACGCGTAATAGTCTACACTAATTAATTATCTCTTTTCTTCATTTACTTTTCATATTCAATCGTTTTCCTTTCTGTAGTTATTTGTTATTATAATATTGTTTGTGGCCTACTACTATTTTTAACTTAAAAATATTTTCTAATCCAACTTCGTTCTTAATTCACCATCTGTGAATCTTTTTAATTGTTCTAGGTATTATAATACGCTCATACCTTATAATGTTTAAAAACTGTTAAGATTCCTTAATAAATAAATAAAAATAAATAAAGAAACAGAACTTGTGCAAAATACGTACAGGAGATTCCTGCATAAATGAGTTGAAAATGTTCAAGCAAATATATCCTAATATATCAATAGTTATGGATATAAGCGATTTTAAAAGTTTGGATTTTTTGCAATATATCTGAGTTGTCTTCTGTAAAACGTTGGACTGCCACTAAAATAACTTATATTGGATATTAAAAATTCTTGCCCTGCAGAAATTGACTCAAGAAATTGATTGAAGTTGAATCAAGTTTATGAAAAAAATAACCTAACCTAACCTAACGCGAATTTTCTCCTTTCAAGAACGAAAAATGTCAGATTATTGTTGCCCGATTCAATCTGCACAAGGAGCCGCCTGCGCATTTCTCAAATAACCGTTCGATAAATTTCTAAAATAACTGTTTTTCACAAAATCTTCGAATTTGTAAAAACAGATAACGCAAATTTTCTCCTCACGACAAAGAAAAATGTTACATTTTTCTATCGCTCTGCCAGCAGTATAAGTTTTATAATTTTATTTGACTTATTAAAGCGATATAACTTACTTTCATGATAGTCCAATGTTTAAGAGAATATAAGTCAGAAATATAAGTTACTTTAGTGCTAGTTTAACGTAATACTGAAAATAAGTCATTTTGGACAACGATGAATTGTAACATTGCCCACATGTCTCAAATGGTTTATGTATAATAAAAAAAATACTACTTCTAAATGGTTTCTGCTTTTATACTTTAATTTAGCTTGTAAATACTCCTCCCATAAGCTCGAGCTTTGGCTCATATTATGGGGAGTATAATGTCTGTAAAAATGTTATACGTAAAATCAATTTATTATAAAAACATTATGTACCTATCTCCTGTATAAAAAAAAATATTTAAAAAAAATCCAAAGCGTTACGGATATATTTTCTATTCAAAATTGAATAAAGGAGACCCCCCCCCCCCAAGTTTTTCCAACTAACTACGAGATACTCTGTATAGTAGAAATTACCGTTAAGTACAACGTATTTCAATATACTGACGGCACGCCACTACTTGATAGGTATTCGTGATAATAAAGCAGAGCTTGAACTAGACGATAATTATTTTTACCTAGGACAATTCGTTTCCATAGTAGGAGACATACCCGAAGAATGCTAATCTATTAGTAAAACAGAGTCCATAAACTTAAGGGAAACTATAAAAGGCTTGAAAAATGTGCGGGGTCGATGATAATGAAGTGACTAACCGATAAATATATGTACAATAATATTGTTGCAACAACATTTAATAGGAAATTTTTAATGCGAATGGTATCAAAACAACATATAGGATATAACATATCTAATCCATAATACTTTTTAGGTAAATTACTACCTTAATTTGTTATGAATCAATATCAATAGTTTGTCATAATCGTAGAATAACGACGCATGTGATTTTTCTGAAGTTTTTTTTACATACAGACACTTTATGTCATAGCTCGATAACTACAAAAGATTTTCCTTTGAAACTTGGGTTAGTTATTTAAAGTTGATACCTTTCAAACCTCAAATATAGTCAGCGCAGTCAGTACAACGACGTTTTTACACATGCTGCATTGTTCTACGATCGCAAATCAGAACCGTCGTTATACCGCCTTCGTATAATGACGGTTAAGTTAATGAAAAAAATACACTTTTTATATACCTACCATTAGATGGCTTCTTTTTTCACTTTTTAACGATCTAAAAAAGTCAATATGGAATTTTTTGCACAGTTAGTTCTTTTTTGACGAGGTATGTAGACATGCGACATTAAAGCTGACTTAAAAAAAAATATTTATGACTTATTTTTAATTAAACGTTAGACAACCACTACAGTAAATTATGTTTCTGACTTTATATTCTCTTCTTCTTTCATATGTTAGGGGATCAGAGTGGGTTTTATATTCTTTAATCTCTAACTAATATTCTATAACTTATATTTCTCGCTTATACCCTTTAAAACATTGGATTAGTATGAAAGTAACTTAGGTATATCGCTCTAAAACAAGTCAAATAAAATGATCAAATTAATGTGAATTGTAGAAGTCTCACACAGACAAAGCTATTTTTATGAGAAACGTGTATGAAAGTCTCTCACACGATGGCCCAGGGCTTACGACCTGTATGAGCTGGCTTGAGTGATCACTGTGTTTAACGCAGCGTTCACCAACTTCGTTGCAAGACCATCCACACGTTATCAAATTTTTGAAAGTTTTGTATATGTTCCAATTCTGGGAACCTTCCGTGCTATGGATGAGACAGGGCGTGCAGTGAGAACAAGAAGCATGGCTAGCACTAGCTGTAACCCATCATTTTTGACGGGTTACAGCTAGTGTATAAATGACATGTCGGTTCCTAAGGAATAAGTATTTATTTATTTTATTAAAAAATATTTTTGCTAAAAAAATCGTAAAAAAATAAAAATAAATTATAAAGAAGTTACGGGGACAGACAGACAGACGGACGGACCGATGGATGGATGGACAGACAGACAAGAAATTATTATAATTTGGGAAATATTTGAAAAAAAATCGAAATTAAAAGTTTATCTGGCAGAATGTTATCGTGTGTAGGAAATTTCATAACATTTGCTTGCACGATACGATATAGAATCGTTTTTAAAATATATACAACAGTAGCAGATAATGGCTACGAGCCAATTGGTTCAAAATTACTCCAATGTGACAGATCTAATCGAACGAGTTGTTTGCAGGCTTTGAAAAAATGTTTTCCTGTAAATAATTGAGCATGTTTTCAGTGTTGTAAAAAAATATGTTTATTTTTTTGTTATCTAGTGTTGCAGGCGAACGTTTTCACTGCGCGTAAATGATTATATTAAATTTATTACTTCATTGTTACATTATTTATATTAAAAAAGAAAACATTTTGTAAAAAACAACTATTTATTTAATAATTTAATCAATATGTTTCGAGGACAACGATCCCTTCATCAGGATACTTAAAAATAAAATAAAACATGGCTTCGTAATGCGTAGCACTACCTCAAAATCCTGTATTGCACGTTTGTGCGTATAATTTAGAATACGCTTCACAAATCTGGAATTCTGCATATAATGTGCAAATATCACGAATAGAAAATATATTTAAAAAAATTATCAAATACATGTCGTATCGACTAAAATTAAACTTTACACGAGAGCAATATCTTGAAATATGCAAAAAAACATCACCTACTACCTCTGCAAAAACGTCGTGAAATAGCAGACTTAACTTTCTTGCTAAAAATATCCTCAGGCTCAATAGATTGTCCCGAATTATTATCCAAGCTCTTGATCAATGTTCCTCCTAAAGTTCTAAGAATCAACCCTCTTCTTTTCACTCCCCTTGTTTCCACTAACTACAGGCAAAACTCATACTTGCGGCGAACTTGCAACAAAAATGCACTCACAGAAAAGTATAATTTAGACTCATTTCAAAATAACCCTACTCATGTGCGACGCTTGATTTCCGATCCATTTTTCAAATAAACTATATGTTATTATTTTCAATTAACTCAATTATATATAGTTTCACCAGTTTACCATATCATATATGTATATGTACACCACGCAAATACGATATTTTGTCACTACCACTGAAAACCTGTAATTGGCTTTTATGTTTCACATTCTTTGTATTTACTTAATTATTGTTAGCTGTTGGTTTTCCGAATATATATGAATAAATGAATAAAAATAAATGAACAAAAAATATGTACATGGGAGTTTGAATAACTATTATAATTTAGGAACTATAATTTAATTTAATTTAACTATAATTTAGGAACTCGTATGATTATTATAAATATAAAAGGTAACTATTTGCGAAAAGGATTTGCTTATGTATAATATTAATTTTTTAATATTTTTTCTCATTTCTGTAGTTATATACAGTTTCCGGTGACCGGTGTCGGAACCTTTAATAGCATAAAATACGATCAATTCAATCATCGACAAACCCGCCCTATAAGGCATTTTTCTCCAGCCATTATGAAATAGAATGGTGTGTAAGTTTACTAATATCTTTCCAAGTAGAGGTCCTATAAATATCAGTGAGGTCTCATTTGAAAGATAAAACAATAAGGATCAATATTGCGTTAAGTATTTTACCAAAATTTTCAAAAGAGAGACCAAAAATAATTGTTAAAAAAAAATACAAAAAAAAGTTTTTTTTTAGTTTATTAGCAAAAAAAAAATAAAGGTCTTAGATATAAAAATAAACAAAACAAATAACATATAGGTGTTCTGATGATGAAATTGATCATATTTTATGCCATTAAAGGCTCCATCACTGGTCACCAGACCCACAAGATGATTTTTATTATATTTGTTCGCGACGGCCCTGTTAAAAGCCGCAACAACCGTAGAACGTGTATGAGAAGATGTATGAATGTGGCCGAAGCAAAAATGGTGTGCCAGGATAGAAGAGTGTGGCGTTCAATCCTTTCTGCCTACCCTTGCGGGGAAACGGCGTGATGGTTAGTTAGTTAGTTAGTTAGTTGTTCACGACGGCTTTAGCATTAAAATAATGCTGAAGTGGGTGGCAAAAGTGCAAGGCCGATATGGGAGCTGTTGCTCATTAAAGGTCCTGGGTACGCGGTGGATCCCCCTTCACTGTAGTGGTTCATTCACGAAATTCATAATAAATGTATTTTGTTGTCATGTTTTCTTTATTGTTTTATTCAATATTTTATAAAACCACTATTTATTGAATAATCAATATGTTTCAGGGCCAATGCTCCCTTCATTAGTATAAAACGTGCGCTAAAAATTAAAATTCGTTGTTAAGACATTAACGAAAACAATAAATAAATATTTGGCAGCTGAATAACTCATTTAGGAACTAATGTGATATCGAATTTAAAAGGTAGGTATGTAACTATTTTCAAAGAAGAATGCGTTATTTATAATATTGAATTTGCTATTTATTAACACTTAAAATGTCTTAAAAAATACTGATACTGCCTATGTCATTTTGGTTTTATTTGACTTGGTAAGAACCCTCCTGATTTGAATCAACAGGCTAACCCGACCAGACGCCATTAGGTACTTGTACTTGACCGCCATTTCAAATAACAACCAAACGTCATGTCGTTCCTACTGCGCGAAAAAGAGACGCAATCGTGTGTTAAGCGCTTCTCGAAGCGGTAAAGTATTCGCGTGTATTATTTGAAAATGGAATCTTCGCTGTCGCTCCCAGTGGTGGAAAAACATTTTGTGTCCATCAGTATGGTGGAGCTTTTCACGCTCTGCGGTTGGTTGCTGTCCATGCTGTCCGATTTGGCGGGATCGCAATAATTTCGCGGCGACATTTTGAAAAAAACTTCGAAACGAATTCCGAGAACACATTTAATGTTGTTTATTTATCAAACTGTTGTAAAAATAAGTGACGTATTTGTTTAAAATATATAGTTATCAAATAGCATGTTTTTTCGACAAGTTTTTAGTGTTTGAAGTTGTTTTCTCTTAAATAAAAACATTTCTACGAGTGATGTGTGTTAAATTTTCGGATGATTTGAGTTCTCGTGTATCTTTGGAGGTACGTTGCGCTTCGTATTCAGCACATTTTGTCTGAAGTGGTCTCAAAATAATCGCAGAGGTGAGCCAATAGATTTGAGTTGATTATGAAGAATAGCCCGCTTGAACGAAGAAAATTATAATTGCTGTGCAAATTGAACTGAAGACAGCCCCGGTAGATACAGATCTGTAATTATTCTGTAATTCAGAAACGAACATAATTTACATAATTAAGAAGATAAACGCTGGCAACGCCGCTGGATAAATACAGAAAAATTACATGAAAAAGAAGCGGAATTATAAGAAAATTCATGGAAATGATAATTCCCGTCATTTTGTCGCCAGGACGTTCGCCGTTTTGGAATACCTAGAAACAGCTTTTTCGAAAATTAAACGAATAATAAGAAATAAAGTCCTAAAGAGCGTTTCCAGGAAAGTGTTTACAAAATTTTAGACACTTTAATTATTAACGATATTATTATAATATAAAAGTTTTCCTATGCATGTAATATAGGAATATCGTTCCTAAGGTCATTTGTATTATTTCTGCCAATGCTGTTTATAAATTTTCTATCAAATGTGCTTAACCTTTTGAAGACAGATAAACTTTCTTAATTACTCTTGTTTATTACATATAACCGGAATACAGTACAGCAACAGCACATAAACAAGAAATCTTTTAAAAATTATATAAATATAACCGATTACTTCTCCAAATCATCAGGGTAATAAAAGACGAACGAAAATACATTTGAAATCGTGCAGAAATTATCATCCATTAAGCAAAAACATCTGTGTGATACAATAACATATTATTTCGTGCGAGAATGATAGATAATGTTCTAATCAAAATGAATTAAACGTTGCCAAAGTGGGAACAGATGCAGAATGGTGGTCTGCGCCAGTGATTACCTGTTGATGAGGTCGAAATTGAGATAGAGGACTGTTTAAAACATTCAAAATAGCTTTCACGGAAGCCGTCACGATGGATCCTATCGTCCCCGAGGATATGAAGGAGCACAGGCTCCTGGAGACGTTCGGCCAGCGGGGCGCGAACCAGTCCTCGACCGTGCTCCCCCTGGACATGACCTTCAACGACAGCCACGTGCTGTCCATCGCGGTGTACAGCGTGCTGATGGTCATATCGGCCGTGGGCAACTGCACCGTGCTGGCGCTGCTGTGCAGGAGGGACACCCCGCGGACGAGGATCAACACCATGCTGGTGCACCTCGCCATAGCTGATCTGCTGGTGAGTGACGCCGCACCTGATCAAAATACTAGCCCAAAGTCTCCTCGATCCTGCCACCTTTCTTTCGTCGGTCCTTCGTTGCGAAGTCGACGCTTGACATGTTTTTTAACCCTTATGTTACTACTTACAACGCGGGTACATGGGTACCCATTTTCGATTCCAATACCAATACCAATTTGATTCGTACACGCCATCATCCGTTTGAATGTCCATTTTTTTTTATATTTGAAAAGGAGAGAAATAGAGGGAAGACGGAAATTGCTATGAGAAGTAATGACCCTCTAAGAAGCTATTTGACCATTGTCTAAATATCAATTTGAAAGATAGAAAACAAAAATAATGTATATGGAAACATCCATCCAAGATGAATACCCGGGTACCTTGACTAGCAACAAGTGTGAGGGATTCCGGGTAGTTACATAACGGTTAAAGTATTTATTTATATAAAGGATATCTCTCATCTCCTAGAAAAAACATTGAGGGAGTCTTTTTCGCTCAATTTTGAATGGGCAATATTCTTAACCCTTTGGGTGAAATGTCGACAGTTGCGAAAATAAGCTATATCAGATATTACATTTTTTTTCAAATTTCTAACTTATTTCCTGTAAAATGTTTGTTTTTGTAAAACACTTTATTAATAAGAATGTTCTAAAGTCTTCATGGTCATTCAGAATATTCTGGTTTGTGTTTTCTTTTTGTTTTGAAATCGACTGCAGGGTCGATCATCAGGCCAATGTGTCGACACATCAGCACCGGTGATGGACGCTGCGATGGGATCCGAAATTTCGGTCAGAAAGGTCGTAAAACACGGCAAAATACCCCAGAAAATATCAAACAGAAAAGGCTTCATTTAGTAACTATAACACAAAAGAGCTATACATATAGTTATATAATTCTTAACATGCCTGAGTTTTAAGAAAAATTTTGAGTGCAGAATTTTTTTTCCTACTTAATAATTAAATCTCTTTTTCTCTTGTTCATTCTTTTTGTATTATTTTTAACACGCCTATATTTTTCTGATAATAATTAAGTTTCTTTTTCTTTTGTTTAAATTTTTTATTCTTTCTTATTATATAATTCTTTACTTGCCTAAGTGTAATTCGTAACATATTTATCATTACTAACATATTTCTAAATGTAGAGACCTGTAATTGGCCATCTATATTATATCAATTTTTTCTATGCTTCTTTGTTGTGCTGTTGGTCTTCCATGAATAATAAATAAATAAATAAATATTAACTACAGATAACCACATCAATTTATTAAAAGTCAATCTCCCCCGCAAAAAAATCATTTCAGCTGTTTATTAAAGCGTTTAAGAATATTTATTTCCTTTATAATTATACTAAATATATTATTTATTGTATTTATCTTGCTAATATTCTTTAAGTTTTTATTTTCTTATGTACTTTTACTCATTGCATTTATATTGTTGATGCTATTTAATTTTTTGTAATTTCCTGCTTTTGTACTAAGACAGCTACGCTATTTGAACACTTTGTTTCTTATTATGTTAAATCCCTATTCGGAGCGTGTATCATAAATAAATAAATAAATTATAATAGTCAATAGTTGTGTACAGGAATTCATGAAGATCTTCTTTCTCTATTGATATATTTACATATTGTATAGTCTCTCGCACTTATGTACTTGAGCGCGCGTCGTTATTTGGATACTAGGAGATGATTGTTTTTAATAACTCATTATTTATTTTATACTAACGTCAAAAATGACGTACTATTATTGTATATTACGACCACCAGTTGAGACTGTGAGAACAACGCTATCTAGACTAGGGTAGCGCCTTGATAACGTTAGTGGTGGACATTATTAAATAGAGAATTATGCTTTTTTTGCTTCTTGTACCTCATTATTATATTATTCCTCATTATTATTTGACCTATCTGGTAGCGTCATTGACGGACATTGTTACGTAGAGAATTATTATTTTATATAACATCTTTATCTTTTTAATATATGAGTAGTTGAATATGAAAACCTACGTAACGCGAAAAGTTTTTTTTTGGCAAATCAAAGAAATCTTTTTGGCATCTTGTTGATAACTTGAATTAGATGAAATAAAAAGTAATTAAAAATAAAACATTCAAATAACACAACGTAAATAAAAATTGTATATTTCGTGAGTTATTTCAACATTTAAAATGGACTTTTGAAACCAGGCAAAGGATTTAGGTTTCTTTTGAAATTTAGGCATTTGCATATACGTTGATTTTAAAGTTCAAGAAAATAAATATATTCATTACGTTATCAGGGGCGTAGTGAAAAAAAGATCCCAAATTAAATTATTTATCACAGGTTATAAGAATGACACATCATTTAGCATAATCAACTTTTTTATTACTCGAGTCGCAAACTTCCCGTTTATAAAGGTACGTAATATTTTCGCGGTCTTTAAAATAACGTTACAAATATCACGATTTCGAAAGATTTCCTGAAATGTATGCATAAACGCGTACGTTTTTCACAAAATTAACGTTTTTTCGTATTGCGAATTTCGCTATCGCATCGGGATTTTTTCGGTACTTTGAATTTCGAATTAATTCGGGTACCTGGTACTTTCTAATTCGAATTGGTTTTTTTGGGTCCCTTGAATTTAGAATTAACAAGGTTCCTGTATAACAATCTCGGTACCCTGAGAACATTCGAATAATTTTGTATATGATATATAGACAAGGCGGATATTCTATGGGGGTACGATATACAGGGTGTCCCGTATCTCGACGTCAAGCCGAAATCGAGTGATAGGCCAAGTCATAATAGTTATCAGAAAAATATTTAAAAAAATTAAAAATTAAAAAAAAACTGTCGGCTAAAACTGGGCAAAGTATTGATTTTGAATACTTGTTCTTTTTTTTATTCTTTTTTTTATTTAAAATATACTAGAATAATTTAGATACAAAGTCATTTTTTTATAGTTGGCCGAGTTTTAGCATTTTTGTCACATATGTTTTGAATTTGTCAGTGGTCAGTTGTTTGGTCTGTTGTGGCAGGTCGTTGTATAGTTTTAATCCGTTGCAAATTAGTCGGGATTGTCCTGTTTTTGGTTTGGCGTGGGTTATGTGATAGTTTTGAGCCGTTCTAGTGTTGTGTTGGTGTTTTTCGTGTATTTTATATAATTTTATGTTTTTGTCTTGTATTTCGCTAATTGCTAGTCTGTGAATGATTTTAAGTGTTTTGATTCTTGTAATGCTTTCGATGTTTAATTGTTGTGTTATACGGTGTACAGTTTCAGTTCGTGTCCGGTATTTCAGATCATAGACCATTTTAGTATTTTGTTTTGCTGTCGTTGGAGTCTGTTTAGGTTAGTTTTGTTTCAGGTTCCCCAGAAGGGGAAAAAAAAGAAAAAAAAGAAGAAAATGTCAAAAATTGACATTTTCTTCCAAGCTGGAGCAGTTGGCTTTGAATTTTGGACAAAAGTTTACAGAAGCATTATTCAGGATTACATAGTAATAAAAAAAATAAGAAAGATAAAGATTTATAGCAACAGGAGTGAAAAGGCCGTCACAGGGTGTACATTTTTTTGATTTTTTTAAATGCTTATAATTTTTAAAACACATGACTTAGACTTTTTAAAATATTTTTCTGATAACTTGGCTTATCACCCGATTTTGGCTTTACGTCGATTTCGGCTTTACGAAACCCTTGTATACACCCGCTTTTTAAAATAATTTTGTCTATGGTTCTAAAGCGAGTTAAACCGGTTAAGTAACATTTTACTGCGCCGTATTAAGACGTACGGTCGTTCGACCGTAATAATCAATTTATCAAATGGACGATAAATCTACCCTATCTTTCTGATCGTCGAGAATCAACAGGTTGCTCGGTAATGGCTTCGCTAAGTTTACTGACTAAATACATATCTATCGTCCATCCACGCCCTTAATCGGCTTAAGGGTTGGTAAGGCTACTAAGAGAAATCTATCTTAATATATTATGACAGAGATGGCATTTTACCTTAATATATTTACATTACATTCGAGGAAACTTTTCTAACACATTTTCCGTTAAGGGGGTGTTTTCATTTTTACTCGTGGCGTCTGCTTGCTTGCCGTCAACAAAAACTTTGGATCGATTTTTGACCTCTTTCCCGTGATCCAATCGAACTGAAACTTGGCAAGTAGACTCGTGGCGACGATCAAGAAGATCTATCAAATTTTCGTTAAAAAAAATTAATAATTATAGTATAATTTCGGATTTTTAGAAATTTTATTGGTTTTTTTCAAATAGGAATCATTAGAAAAGTTTGATTACCAACGGCGCGGCGGCCCGATAACGTCGCGGAATATTTTCTAAATTTGAATTACTCCGTCGGTATAATAGGTACATCACTACGAATTTCGAAAATTTACAAAACAATATTTTTGGGTAAAAAATCAAGTAATAATTTATTTCTTTTAGATTTCTGCTTAGTTTTGAAGAATTCTACATTACTCAAATATGATTCTGACTAAATCATTTGACACTGGAAATTCATAAGGTACAATATTGATGATAATTGAATCTATCAAAATCTTGACATCTCAAAACGTCTGACATTTTAGAAATATATTAAATTTCTGTAAGTTTAGTGTTATGTTATATGTTTTAATTCGTCTTTAATTATTGTTATATTTTACAAAGAAAGGGAGTATAGTAAAAACTTGGTTTTTATGGGTTACTTTTTTTACATTTTGATTTTCGAGATATTATATACGTATTTCGTACTTTGCTGTTTAAACTTTTTTTCTAACTATTACATTTTTACATAGGTACCTACTCTAGCTGTAAATTCTCTAAAACATTTAGTTTAAACCGATGGTGTATACATTTGAGGTTCTCCAGAATAAGCTGCTTGGAACTCTCCGTTTAAAAAAATGTATTGTAGTATTAAATTTGTGAACTAAAAATAATGATAAATGTACTTCATAGACATTTTTCTCTACAAAATGGTATCTGTTATCTAGTGCAGCTGCTCGAACAGAAGAAATGAAAAACAAAAAAATATACACATTCATACGGCCTATATACGAGTACATACCTATCACGCGCGGTTTTTTGCTTAAGACTGGACATCACTGCAAATGGATATTTCGGCGTTTTTTTTTTACTAAAAAGTGGGTTTTTATTTTTAAAATATATCAGAATGTATATTCTAGACTACAATTTTTTTAGGGCAATAACTTAGAACCTTTATAGAATAAGTTGCGTTCTTCAAAAATAAATATTACAAACTGCATATTGTTGTTAAGTTTTTAACATATCTATGACAATTTACTAGAAAAATGTCCCACTCGTGACGATGGAAGCCTCTTAAAATAACCCTTTAACCATTTCTGGTATTTCTAATGAATATACATCGAAAATATGAAATAAGAGTGGAATACTCTCTAATAAAATAACTATTCAAAAGAAACGAAAATAGATTTTCACATATTAAAACATATTTTTACTAATTTTTGGAGATATCTAAGGTTGGCGATCTTCTGGAAAGGGCATGTAATTTGACCTAACCTAACCTTTTAGTCATTGGGCGATCATTTTACCGCAAGACCTATTAGGGGCTCCTAGATTTGGATCGACCTTTGTCTAATTTAATTACATTTTCGAACATAGATTCTCAATGCTGTGTCTATTATTTAAGGTGAACGATGGCCAAAGATAGATTTCATTCAAAAGGTGGGGTTATTGGTATACCTACATTGGTAATTAATCTGATATTAACATAGTTCAGCAAGAGTTCATCTTGCTAGAGAACATTTGTGAAAGTCCTATATTATATTATACCTTTATACAAGATTAAACATACGGTTTTTCACTAGTATTTTATTGATCACTAATTAAACGTCATTGGGAAAATATTATTATTTTTACTCCCTTTCTTTTAACCCGTAGCGTCTGTTTGCTTGCTTGCTTGTCTGTCGAAAAAACTTTGGATCGATTTTTAACCCTTTATCCGTGCTCCAATCGAGCTGAAACTTTGCAGACAGACTCGTGGCGATGATAAAAATGATCTAACAAATTTTCGTTTAAATTAATAATTATAGTACAATTTTGGATTTTTCGAATTTTTTTATCCCTTTCGTAGCGTCGCCCGACTCGAGCCCAACGCGTAGGTTAAGCGCCAAACCTGTTTCTACTATAAATGAGAAAGGGAGTATAATAAAAACTTGGTTTTTTATGGGTTAGTTTTTTTATATTGTACATTGTACAGCGTAAAGCGATACCCAGAACCGAAGAAGATACAGCCTGAGAACGAGAAGAGCCGACCCCAACAGCCCACCTAGGAAATGAGTTGGGACAGTGTAATGAAGAAGAAGAAGATTGTACAGCGCATTGATATTTTCTCGATAGATCACAGAACTTGGAATCAATTCCTTTTTAATTATATTAAAAAATGTTAACACTGCTTTTTAGTTTTTTTTATTATTCATTATTAATTTATACATATTTTCTAATATTATAGATTGTGCCTAGCCTTATACAGCTTGTCGGCACGTTTCTTTTCCGTTTACTTGCATAAGTACCTACATAGCATATTTAGTTATAGGTATAATTTACAAAGGCTAGAATATATATATAAAATAATAATATTATATGAACAAAACAAAACTTAAAAATAAACTTGGTAGTGGGACTAGGTATCAGATAATATATACAAAAGTAAAAAGTAAAAGATAATAATATCATATGAAAATAACAAATTTAAATATAAACTTAGTAATGAGACTAGGTAACCGATCGAGATAATAAAAAAACATAAACATCGATATGAATCACTGGGATCAAGATGCATAAAAAATCATGGAACAGGTCAAAGTAAAAATAAAAAGGCATTGAGGCCAACAGTATGAGGCATGTGACTTGTCTAGATTTCCAGAGTCAAGTTATTTAATAGGAATTTCCTTATTTCCTTCCTCTTCTTGTAGATTGGGTGATATTCTGGACGTGCTCCGGTATTTTATTGAAGAGTCGTGGTACTGTGTTCTCTGTTGTTCTTGCTCCGTAGAAGTTGTTGATTTTCTTCACATTGAGTTGTCTGTTTGTGATTTGCCAAGTTCTATGGCTATACTATTTCTACGACACATCATCGTAATACATTTTTGCGTTATTTCATTTTACCAATAAATTTGAGTTATCGGCTTATCAAAAGCAGTTTTTGTCATGTCAATTGTCGTGTGTTTTGACGATTTATTGCACCTGCTGATAGCCCTTATTTGCAATGCACTGCAGGGACATGCGAGGCACTCTCGACCTTGCTTCATTGTCGTTCAAATCATCTGTATTGAATATAGTACATCAAAATCTAAACCGTTATTAAATAAAAAAATGTGAAGAAGTAAAATGGCAGCCATTGTCTATGAAAAATGTCCATATTCGGGTCTAGAGATGTAGAGATATATCAATTCAATCAAATTTAACTTTTTTGAAGTTAATATAATTATTTAATGACAACTTCTATTCTATTCTATTCATTTCACATTCAAATCAATACCCCAGAAAACAAAACCAGAAGAATCTAATAGGTTATTATTATTTATCTGATAGGTTATTATTATTTATCTGATAGGTTATTATTATTTATCTGATAGGTTATTATTATTGCTGACGTTTTGGCAAAAAATTAAACATTTGGTAATAAATTTTTCAGCGTTTTGTTTACTAATTCCAAACAAAATTAAATATACACATCTCGTTTAGATAGACATTTTCTAATTTCAAAAGACTATACTCAATAAAACTGAACGTGAGACAAAATATTTTAACAAGGTGTTGAAATTTAAAATATAACAAACAACAATACTACAGAGGAGATCCTGAAACGCACAGTGAACGCAAATCGCTGTTTTTTCCGCCTACAACAGCAGATAAAATCCAAACAGCAGAAACACCAAGATATTAGTATACAAAACACTTATTAAGCCAGTACGCAGCTGAGACGTGGGTACTAAGAGGAAAGAGTGAGCACTGAACGTTTTTGAAAGGAAGGTTTTGCGACTTCGGACCGGTTCTGGAAAATGGACTTTGGCGCAGATGTTACAACAATGAGCTCTATACTCTATTTAAGGACCTAAACGTCACAAAATTTATAAAACTGGGAAGACTTCGGTGGCTGGGTCATGTGGAAAATATGACCGAGCATCAAGCACCAAAGTCCCTGCTGAACTCAAGGCCGATAGGGCGAAGAAGCTTAGGAAGGCCAAAATTAAGATGGAGCAACAACGTCCTCAAAGACATCTCTGCCTCGGAGCTTCTGAACTGGAGAGAGCTGGCACTAAACCGAGATGAGTGGAGGAAGACTCTTGAGGAGGCCAAGGGTCGTAGAGCCAAGAATGATGAAGTTTAAAATAAAGGATACAAAGCATGAACCACGAGATACGAGTCAATATTATGTAGACAAGAGTTCGATAACTCCACGTAGAAAGAGTTTGTTGAATCTAGGTAAATATGGCGATTAGCGTGGGAAACGCACCCTTATGCAGGTCACACGTATACAGGTGTCTCAATTAGTAGCAAAAACTTTGCAAGCAGATTCTTGCCTTGATAATGATTCGAAGATGTTCAGGCAACCATGACCTAATATCAATAATTATGGAGATATGCAATATCAAAGTTTGCATTTTTTTCAATATTTCTGAGATATTTTTTGCAAAAAGTTGAGCTATCATTACCGTAACATATATCGATAATGAAAAATTCATTTGCTTTAATACAAGTCAAATAAAGTGGTGATGGAATGGTGAATCATTAAAAACACAAAAAAAATTGTTTTCAACGATTTATAGTTTATTTACAGTTATTAAAAAGTATATATATTTGTGGTGATGTGGTATTTAATTAATATGGAAGAAGATCCAGTTTAGAAAAAGTTTGCATTAAACAACGTTCTGAGACTGGTTTTAGACTCTAGTTCAGCAATATCACGCTTAATAACATTATGCTTTCTTCATTAGTACTCAATATTTCAAAACCTTTGTGTGAATTCAAGATAGCAAATGTCATCTGCTCCCTGTTCCAGGTTTAAATTAGTAAAGTTTCCGGTTTATAGTGCGACTCCGAGCAAAATTAATACGAACCCTTAATCAAATAACCACCGAACAAAATTAATTACTCGAAACAAAATTGGTGTTTGTTGGTCTGTTTTCTGTCCCATACTTTACTGCCTGGAGATCCCGACTCGTAGATTGGCCCCAGCAAACTTTAGTTCGTGACCTAACGTGTCGGTGGGGGATTCTACCGGGGCTTGATATCGCTACTGGACATCCACTCGGTATTGACATTACAAAACTCGATGTAATGGTTATTAATCTGGTCGCCATATTTGTGTGATTGTTGGGTCATTCAGAAATTTTAACAATAAACGTCAAACGGCGCCAGAAAGAGAGGGCTACCACGGAAGACGTGGCATGACCAGATTAACTAATTCAGATTAACTAATCAGAACATTCCATCCAATTCTCATTTGTTTTAGTCGCATTTATCTATTTTGATACATAGATAAGAATTCGCTTGATTATTCCGCTCGATATCTGTCGCTTCGATAGAAATGTCAAAACTAAAACTCTCGCGCCGTAACGTAGTCCCGCTATTTATATGCAAACACTGGTTTTTCGAACCTCCTAGATTATTCTAGTGTTTATAGGAGAAGGTTCTAGGTTGTTCCAGGCGTCTTTCGAAAGTTGTAGATAATACGAGAGTGTCGCAGAAGGTGCTAGAGGCTTCCATGCTGTTGTCATCATAGACATATAGCGAGGAATACCATACGTAATCTCTTTTACCACATCGTTACATTATGTATCTGATTGGTTGCGCTATGCCGCTTTAGGGCTCGTGTACACTGTAGGCCTCAGATCACCATAGACTAAATGGGCAACATCAGTTGACCAGGTTTTCGATTCGAAACAACCTCCGAGGGATTATGCTCAAGTGAGAGAAAATTTTTTTTTTCAGAAAAGCTTTCGTAATCTACCGTGAACCAAACAAGTATTATAGGTTCGAACGCCGCCACTTATCTCGCGTTGTGAATCAAAACTCGAGTTATTCCATTGACCGTCGATGTTCCCTTTTTCAGTTGGGTGAATGTAAGTATGTCCAGCAGAAATAATACATCCCCCGCGCAATTATCACACGCTAGTGCGCATTCCAAAAATCATCAGAACAAACAAAATTTCAGCACGCTGTTTTAATTTTTTATCGAGGTCTTAACAGAACAAAAAAAATGTGAGGAATTCAAACTTGAATCGTTATCGATTACGAAAAAATCCTTCGTTTCAATACAACTTAAATAAAATGATAAAGGCCTTGCAGAAATTCCAATGGAGTGTTTTCCAGTAGTAATTGGAGGATTTTTATTATTTTAACTTGTATTAAAGGGAATGAATTTTTCATATAAGTTACTATAATGTTACAAAATATAAGTGAAAAATACTCGATCGCATCGATCTCCATAACTACGTCATGGTTGCTTGACTCATAGTAAAAGCAGAAACATAGTCCTTCAAGGTTATTAATGTTTTCCAAATAACTCTCTATTTTAGGCCTTAGCAAAGACGTGAACCATTAATATTGTGTTACATGATTTTTCACGGGTGGACCTACGGCTAGTGCCTAAAAGAAAAAATAACAGAAATGTCTACGAACTTTTTCAGTCAACTACAGTTGAAACAATAGCTGAAGAATGTACTCAAAGTATAAGTTTAATTTCATATTAATTTATACAAAGGTGATCTTAAAACGGTGTTGCTGAGAGCTATCTAAATTTGGCACAAAGGGTGTGATGTATTAGTTCTTCATGACGTGGCATTAATTTACCTAAATGCTCAACACATTACTCAAATAAATTTTACTTGAATAATTCAAGTAAACACTCGATTAATCGGGGGATTTACTAAGTGTACCTCGAGCTTAAGGTACTTACTTATCTTAAGCTTTGTAATGGCTTACTGAAACAGTAATTATTCATAGGGTAATGACTTTAATAAAATTAATTAGAAAATTTGTAAGTGATCCAAATTAGTTTGAATATTTGTGATTTAGTCTAAAATTACGATAAACAGGAAATGTTATATGAAAGGCAAAGAGTACTACACAAGGTGCGGCGAACATTTTTGGGTCCGCGTGCCAAAAATCCTCAAATATTATTTCTCGATTGTGTGGCGTGCCCAAACGGTAAAAAAATTAACAAAATAGAAAAAAATGTTTTTTTTTCGGAATTTAGTTTATAAGCTTAAAAATTACAATATACTTTCATAAAAATAAAGTCGTAATCAATAAACATACACATTAGTTATTTATCAATGAGATTTTTTCCGTTGTACATTCGATGACAAATTCTTAATATCTGGTTCATATTTCGTCACTTTTAGTAATACACACGACCAACTGGATTCATCAGTCATTCTTTTTCTTGAATTACATTTTATGAAATTCATTTTTGAAAATAATGACTCCCAAGCAATGTAGAAGAGAAAATTTATAATATTGTTCTCGCTAGTTTCTTTAAATCGCTAAAGATTTCTGGAATGCTTCATTATTTTTTCTTCTGCAAATTTATTAATTATGTTCGTCAATCGACCGCTTTCAATTATTTTCAAACTCAATTATTTAAAAAAGATAAAATATATTTTTGAACTTGGAAATCGTTCGCGTGCCTGGGTCAGCCGTACCTGGAGTACACGGATAAATCTTGCGGAAAATTGACAGAAAATTTTGTATTTAAAATAATTTTTAATTTCTTTACATAACGACTTGTTGATGGTCTGTAGATTTGAAAAAATAAAATAAAAATGGAGGAGCATGTACTCATGTACGCGTGATAGAAGTAGAACTTCTTTGGCATGATTGTGATAATTGATATTTACATATTAGTTAAAAATGTACAAGTAGTACAAGGTACAAATGTAACTATTGGTTTGACAGCTAAAATAAGAGATCAATGTCTTGAGACATTTATCGCCGCAGCATCGCCGACATATGATGCGATGAATCAAAAAACGTGTGCATTTTCAAAAAAAGTCCAGGTGCCTACCGACTTTAACGTTAAGTAACGTTTTACTTACGCACGTTTTTCACCTATATTGCCTGTTATCTGCCAAAATCCCCCGCACTCAAATGTCATAATATCCAAACTTTTTTAGCTAATATAGTACAGAAAATATTTCAGGTTTGATACTATATATGTAGCTTGTTTGTCTTGTGGTTAGGACTCTCGCCTCGTGATCCAAAGGTCGCGGGTTCGAACCACACACCAGACCGGCAAGTTAGACCTGTTTTCATTGCACAAGCGTTTAGCTTACTTTGAAAATAGCAAGAATATTGATGTGACGTGTATTCCGTGTTCACATCTATATTCATCTGGTGGTCGCTGGCTCCTACTGTATCACGTTGAATTAGTATTTTTCAAATACAATATTATATTCAAAATACTGACGTCGAACTCTAAAATATTACTTACCATCGCGCCATTTCCCATGGGGGTAAGCAGAGAGGATAGAGCGCCACACCCTTCTGTCCTGACATACAACTCTCGCCTCATCCACATTCATACATCTTCGCATGCAAGCTCGACGGTTGTTGAGGCTTCTAACGGAACACATTCCAGTATCCGCCTAGTTAACCTAATCGTGCCACGTCTTCTGCGGTCGCCCTCTCTTTCTGGCACCGTCAACACTCGCGTTATGCAGGACTATATTCCTGCCTTGATTTTGAGTCGAAAATGTTCAAGCTATCATGACCTAATATCAATAGTTATGGAGATATGCGACATCAAAGTTTGCATTTGTTTTCTTCAATATTCCTGACTTAATTTTTTTTAAAAGGTTTGACTATCATTACAGTAACTACTAATATCGATAACGAAAAATTAATTTGTTTCAATACAAGTTAAATAAAATGATAAAAACCATAAAAAATTTCCAATTGGAATTCGAAGATTTTAATTTTTTTATTTGACTTATATTAAAGGGAATGAAATTTACATGTTCAATATATATTACTGTAATGATAGTCCAACGTTTTACAAAAATAAGTCGGAAATATTGAAAAACAATGCAAACTTTGATGTCGCATATCTCCATAACTATTGGTCATAACAGCTTGAACATTTTCGACTCATAATCACGGCAAGAATATAGTCCTGTGAGGTTATTAATGTTTTTCAAATAACCCTATATATCTTTCTTCCCATTCATTCAATACGCCCAAACCACGTGAGCCACCCTATTTATGCTAAGATCAGGTTTACATTCATTCCTAATATCTTCACGAAAGTTCAAATTTATACAAAGTATAGAAAGCGAAATTTCTTTAATTAATGTTAAGTTATCCTCAAAATGACGGCAATTGTCTTTCTAGTATTATTTATGCCGTATAGAGTTGTTACAATAGAGCGAGCAGCGTAATTGTGAGTTCGCTCTGCTGCGACCTTATTTTATTGTTCAAAGGGCTTATAGCACGTTAGGGAAATTGTGAAGGTGTCCTTGTATTTGGAATAAAAGGTGATTGCTAATTATATCGCCCCACTAATTAAAATAACCTCTGTTCATTAACACTTTTTGACAGAAGAAATCTAAGAATAAAATTCCATCTACTAAAAAAAGCATTATATTTCTCCACTGCTAGTATATGGTTTTTCCTACATCTTTTATTCTTCCCTTTTTTGTATATAATTTTTTATTTTTTTATTTAATAGATAAATACATTTTTTTACAATAAAGATAGTAACAGTTTTTACAATGGTATTTCTCTTCTACATGAGTAATATAACTCGTGAGTAGGAGAGGTGTATCATTATATTTTAAATATAATAAATAGTAGATAAGTAGTAAATACTATGTACCAATATATAAGAATAAGAAAAAACTAATATGCGATAAATATACTGCGATTATGTGAAACAACAGTAAAAGACAAACCAATAATAAGCAAAAAAATTAAAAATGAATATAGTAAAGAGAGATATAGAAAATTTTAAGCAAATATAATAACACTATGCAGTATAAAAAATATTAAATTTAAAACCATCTATTATCAAAGAAATATTCTAAAGTATTATATAATAAAATGTATACAAAATTAAGTAATAAGTAAATAGATTACATGTATAATAAAATAAAAATTTAATTAACTCTGAGGGTATTTTTAAATATTTTTCTTAAAGGTCTCATAATTTTTTTCAATCTTCATTTTAACAGGTATTTCGTTAAATCATTTCACACCTGTAAATGTATAATGATGCTGAGCAGTTGTAGTATTTATTACAGGGATATGCAATTTACCAAGTGTTATGTTTCTGCTATTTGATTCCATTTGGGTTGGTTTGTTATTATTGTGAAATATTTTATAGAGTTGAAGAATACAATTTTGTTTGTAAACATTTTGTAATGTGGGGACTTGAAATTTATTAAAAAGGTCTGATACTTAATATCTCTGTCTACGTTCTTCTACAGGGTGCACCAGAGCTAGCAGCAGAAACTTGGCCGGTAGATTCCTGCCTATATTATGAGTCTAAAATGTTCAAGCAGCCATGACCTAATATCAATAGTTATGGAGATATGCAATATCAAAGTTTGCTTTTTTTTCAATATTTCTGACTTATTTTTTGCAAAAAGTTAAAGTATCATTACAGTAATTTATATTGATTATGAAAAATTCATTTCTTTCAACACAACTTAAATAAAATGACAAAAACCTTGTAAAAAAAAAAACTTTTTTGAATTTTTGCAAGGTTTTTACCATTTTATTCGACTTGTAATAAAGCGAATGAATTTCTCATAATTGAAATAAGTTACTATGACGATAATTCAACTTTTTGCAAAAAATAAGACAGAAATATTGAAAAAAAAATGTAAACTTTGATATTGCATATCTCCATAACAATTGATATTAGGTCATGGTTGCTTGAACATTTTAGACTCATAACATAGGCAGGAATCTACCGGCCAAGTTTATGCTGCTAGCTCTGGTACGCCATGTATATATAATTTTTTTCTAAAATCGCTGATTCTATTATACTTTAATACAGATTCATTTCCTAACAAGGGAAGCCTTCGATAAAGAAATCTCTTATATTATGCAAGTATTATGCCGAAATATACAGAAAAATTTCGAAATTTTTGACGGGCCAGTCCCGTATGATATGCGTACAATTCTTCGCTCTCTGAAATTAAAAAACAAACATAAAATTTATCACTTCCCGTAGCTCTTAAATATTTTAAAATGCACTTGACGAAAGAAGCGGCCTAGATCCGAGATGGTCCACCTTCAAGCTCAAGTTTACTAACTATTAAACCTCACTTATACGTGTATAATCCACTTACTCTGCTCAAGTATGAACCAGACAGAATGTATCAAAATAGTACATGTTTGTTCACGTCTCAGCAAGGCCATTAATTGTTTCGTACTTTGGATATACTCAAACATATTTGCCATTAATCTATTCGGAAAATTTTAGAATTATATTTGACTCTAGTTCTTCCACGAATTCATATTACTAGCACGTGGATAATTCTAATAATCTTTTAGGGTTAAAAACATCATAATTGACTCTAAAGTAATAACTATTCCATTAACGAATATACTTCGATGTACAATTTATTAAGCGGTACATTGAAAGTATGTAACAGTTTTAGAATATTTATTGTTTTAAAATATTTTAATTAGAATATCATTACGACATGCATTCCGTGTATGCATTATAAAAGCTTTATTTATTTCAATATTTTAAGTAATTAATAAGTGTCAACTAAGTACATTATATTTCTGTGTATAGTTTTCTGGGATATCCTGCCGTGTATATGTGACCTCTCTGGCCATAGAGGTCACATATACACGGCAGAATATCCCAGAAAACAATACACAGAAGATTCTGAACGGCCGCGAAAACCTAAGGACATTTTAAAGTATATTATATGTCTGTAATTCTTTATTGGGATTATGAATACTCAATTTATTGAGCAATGCATCGAAATTATGTAACAGTTTTCGGATATTTATTGTTTTAAAAGATTTTAATAAAAATATTATTACGAATTACGACCGCATTCCCGGGTATATAATATATATATCATTTTATATATATTTATCATAGATCTATATATACTATATATCCTATATATCTATCTATATCTTATAGACTACGTGTATATAATATTTATATATCATTATATAGAAATATATATAATATGTATGCAGTAAATAAGCTTCATCTTACTTTAATATTTTAAGAAATATATAAGTGTCAACTAAATATAGTACAAGTCTGTAATCCTAAGCAAGTCTGCAGACGTTCCATTTAATACTAAAATGCCGACACGAAAGGCTTAAGAAACAGGGCGGATAAAATAGGACCAACCCCCGCTAATACCGCAACCCATTATCTTCAGAGACTCCCTTAAGGTCATCCAATCAATTCTGAGACAGAGTATATTAGAGATTACCTCTTCACACAGCCCGCTTAGTGTTTCGTCGGAAGATGAGAACAGGCCCGGCGACTAAATGTAGGAGTCTGGTAATTTGATAATTTAGAGGACTGTTATGTTCAAGGTGACAGGTGAAAGATAAACGAACCTTTAAATCTCTCGTCCTAAAATGCAATCTCTATTTTTTTCTGAAACCCTGTAACAAATAAGCAGTAAGGTTTTGATTCACACTCTTGTCTTTCAAGTCAACTTTTTTTTTCAATTTTCAATTTGTTTATATAACATTTACATTACAAACATAAATTACTTCGTAAATGTTATAATTAGTAAGAAATATATAAACAATAAAAAAGCTAAACGTATATAAAATCATTAATATCAAAGGTGCAGAAGAATCCTACTAAAACCCTCTCAGAGACGTGGAACACATCAATATCCAGAGTGATATTGTTCAGCATTGCAGTAGCTCTTCCAACAGGCATAACCATTGGCAGGTTGGTCCTGTATATAGGAATGTGAAATGATCTATGCTGACGCTGTCCAAGGTAATTATCAGGAACATACAAACCAATGTTCCGCATAATTTCAGAATTATCGATCATACCGCGCAATAATTGATAAAAATGCGTAATCAAATACAGTAAATACACATTTATTCTAGTCTCTAAATTATTGTAGCCAAGCTTACCCTGGAGAAACTCGGTTGGGTAAAGCCAAGAATAATGCCCGTACTCTCTGAAATAGAGATATGTTAGAAACTTTTTTGTACTTTCTCTACCAAAAGAGAGTACTTATGCTCATGTGGCCCTCAAATCATCGAGCCGCTCTCGAGTCTAAGGACAAGCATAAGATAGAAGCCTTCGTATCCCTTGTAATAATTTCACCCACAAAAAACTATTTACGGTAGTACCTAAACAAAAAAATAAATTTGGCCACATTATGTCAGAGTATTATCCTAGAAAAAGAGACCATACTGAGCCCAACTATGAGCTGGAAAGACCTGGAAGAGTGTTGAAATGGTGGATGGATGTATTGCACCTGACAGTAGAAACCCTGGTCCGAGACTGATTAAGACCACTACATGTCAAGAGTAGGGTTTCCAACCGTACTCTAAAATAGAGACTGTACTCTATATCATGTAGGGCGTACTCTATAATCTATAACACTAATAGAGGACAAAATACTCTTTTTTACACAACGTTTTTATACTAGTTCCAATCACGCATATATGATGCATACCTATTATCGTAACCAAAAAAGTCGACTATTTACTTTTGATATGCTGGTATTCCCAAGTTGAGAATCCCTACTCCCCAAGCCACACTCGGAACGTTTCTGAACGCAGCCACTAATGTCAATCTGTGATGTCAATGTCCCAAGTTGTTTTGAGGTTACGTTTATTTTGTCGCAAGAAAAAGTGAACTTAGAGTTAGAATGTTTGGAGTCGTACAATTCTTTTAAAAACAATGAAAAATTATTATGTGCTGCAAAAAGTAGCAAAAATACCTTTTCAAAAATTTGAAATAAATGATGCCCTTTTTTATAAGTCCGTACTCTTTATTTACCTCCTATGAAATCAGATATACTCTATTTCAGACTATTTCTTTTAATAATAGTTGGCAACTGTAGTCAACAGTAACTATAAGTATTAATTATTTTTTTAATTATCACTAAACTTAACATTGTACTAAACACACTAACATTAATACTTTGTAATTAATTTCACCTAATGACAAGAGGCACTGCTATTTTACAGTAGCGACAATTAGAGCACCCAATCCAGTTATTGCAGTTTTCAAAGTTATCCTCGAAACTCTAACTACGTATTAAAGAGTAAAGGTTGTTATTACGGTCGTTAGAGATATTTAACTGTAAATAGTTGCGGATATTTTATACGAACCGTATGTTTTTCCGAGAAACAATTCTCGACGTTTCGTTGAATGCATATTCAACGTCATCAGGAGGACGACCTTTACCCGCGGAGGTGGAGGGCGGAATGATTACTGCTTTCGAAGGCGTAAATTATATGCACGTTGTGGAGTGTTCACTTCTTCTACAATAGAGGTCGCCAGTGTGCAAATGATACTAGTTACGTATCGTATAAAATATCCGCAACTATTTACAGTTAAAGGAGCTCTAACTATTCAATAAATTCAATGTTTTCGATTTTAGACAAAATAACGCCAATACTACTCCAAAATATATATACGAACACAACAATACGCAATTTATAACGACCCAAATAACAATCGCCACACGAACATAAGAATACTACGTCACCTACTTTACCCAAACTACGTGTTACACAAAACTACACCAAAAATATAAAACACCAAATTAAATCCCGGATTAGAAATATGGACCTATACTATTACAATATTGAAATTGATACACAATAATGTGTCTTCTAATCACTGTATTTGTTCTACTTGTAAGAAATACTAAAATATACAACTAAATATATTTTTTATATTTTTTTTATTATGATACATTAATCACTTTATTATGTTACTTTAATATGCAAAACTTAATCAAATACAAATAATTATTTTACTATAGATCTACATACTATGTTTTGTATCTACATACCATTGTAAACTATGCCTGTCTCAACACAGATATTTCTAGTGAGACAGGCACAGTGCAACCAAAATTTTATATTTAAATTAAATAGAAATATACAAATAAACTATAAGCTAAGCACGTCTCAACAGATTCCTCCAGTGAGACAGCAATGATTGTATATTTTACCTAGTATAAGAATAAAATAAATCAATTCAATGAAATTGCGGTACAAAGTGTTTAATGTAAATTAAAATAATTATATGGCACCACAATGTGACTGCCATGTCAACTAATAATTTTCCAGAGAAACGATAAAACCATTCTTTTATTCTTTATATTATATTTATATTTATTCTTGACAAATCTAGGATTCATGAAGTATTGTAGAGTCAGGGGCAATGAGATGAATTCTATAGAGTGAAATAATGTAACTTATATTTTATTATATTACGATCTACGCGCTCTTCCAGATTTCGGGGCATGGTCCAGTTGTCTCCCGAGTTCCTCCCTGTCGTCTATCCTGGTTGGAAGAAGGTTATAGCCGTATTAAACCGCTATGCACATAGAAAAATATATGGAGGGTAGGCGTTGTTAGTGAGGAAAAGCTTTGGTACTTCTATTTCTGTCGAGAGAAAATGATGGCGAATGTATTTTATTTCTTATCATCGCGACTTTTTTCGAGATAGATTGAAGGGTGCTTAAAGTTAACTGCTTGGGTTTCGGAAGAACAAGTTACCAGACGTTTTGAGGGTTTTTATGAAAAATAAGGGGAGAATATTTTTAGAATAGGCTAGATTACTTCAAGACTACGATGTACTACGTAAAGTTTTAAGTACCCACGAGTTTATGCAAAAACATACGTTTAAAAAACGTTTTTCGAATTTCTGTATTTCCAAAAAAATGGGTTAACCCTTTTTTAAGAAATAAAGAAATAAAATCAGAACTGATTTTTGATTTTATTCTGGATACATTCGATCGACTCGTGAAGATTTTTCGTTATAAGATTTTCAATGAATTTTTTTTTTTATATTATTTAAAGTATCTTCAATAGTTTTTGTTTTTTAATTAAATAATGGTTTAATGAATGTTTCTAATCCGGTTTTTAAAAGCCGACAAACCTAGTACTTAATTCCTAACACCAGGTGCAAGAAGCATGACTTTTATTTAAACATATATTTGGGAAAAAAAATTGAAAAAAATATTTATCTGGCAGAATATTATGAAATATTAATTTCTGAACTATACAGGGTGTACCAGAGCTAGCAGCAGAAACTTGGTCGGGAGATTCCTGACTATGTTATGAGTCTAAAATGTTCAAGCATTGTTGTTATGATGATCAGTTATGGAGATATGAAATATCAAAGTTTGCATTTTTTTCAATATTTCTCACTTATTTTTTGCAAAAAGTTGAACTATCATTACAGTATCTTTGTCGATTATGAAAAATTCATTCGCTTTAATACAAGTCGAGTAAAATGATAAAAATCTTGCAAAAATTGAAAAAAGTCATTTTTTACAAGGTTTTTATCATTTTATTTAAGTTGTATCGAAGCAAATGAATTTTTCATAATCGATATGAGCTACTGTCATGATAGTTCAACTTTTTGCAAAAAATAAGTCAGTGTGAAATCAAAATAAAAAAAATGCTAACTTTGATATTGCATATCTCCATAACTATTGATATTAGGTCATGGTTGCTTGAACATTTTAGACTCAAGTTTCTGCTGCTAGCTCTGGTATACCCCGTATATAGACGAAAGACCCACCCGTCGATTATTAAAATAATAATATTACGATTGTCACTGCTTCATGTTGATTGGTACAGATGATCGGCAAATTTAAAGAATTTTTTTAAATCTTAATAAATTGATATTTTTATGTTCGTGAATATCTGATTTTCTTAATAATCAGTTAATCTGATTTTAAAACTGCGTCATTTGTTGACATATTTCATACTTTTAATTATCTGCCAATATCGCCCGAATTCAAATGCCGTAATATCCGATCTTCTCACCTACTATAGTGTACATCTAGGGAAAATATTTCAGGTTTGATACTAGAACGCAAGTCTGGCTCCTAGTCTATTATTTACATCTGGAAAAAATACTCATCGCGTCAATACTGTAGATGTAACATCGTCAATTATCAACAGCGTCCGCTCGCTCGCCCCGCCAGTGATTTAAGTGATCTTCAGCGTGAATAATTTGACCGAATCTGGGTGACGAAACATCATCTGGTCGGTCGGAGTTCACGGCTGGAGTGGGTTCACTGGAGCGCCGCCTCTATCTCTTAAAAACAAAATGAAGGTCTTCCACCATCACACGCGTCTCCGGATCCATTTCGGTGTATCTGTACGGCCAATCACTTAAAACTTTAAAACTTCCAATCAGAACGCCTCAAAAGAGATCTTCAAATGTTTTGACGTACCGAATATAAAATAAATATATACAGGGTTATTTGTAAAACATTAATAACCTCGCAGGACTGTATTCCCGCCTTGATTATGAGTCGAAAATGTTCAAGCTATCATGACCTAATATCAATAGTTAAGGAGATATGCGACATCAAAGTTTGCATTTTTTTTCAATATTTCTAAATTATTTTTTGTAAAACTTTGGACTATCATTACAGTAACTCATATCGATTACGAAAAATTCATTCGTTTCAATACAAGTTAAATAAAATGATAAAAACCCTGAAAAAATTCCAATTGAAATTCGAAGGTTTTTATTTTTTTATTTGACTTATATTAAAGGGAATGAATTTTTCATTTTCGATATAAGTTACTGTAATGATAGTCCAACGTTTTACAAAAAATAAGTCGGAAATACTGAAAAAAAATGCAAACTTTGATGTCGCATATCCCCTTAACTATTGATATTAGGACATAATAGCTTGAATATTTTCGACTCATAATCAAGGCAGGAATATAGTCCTGCGAGGTTATTAATGTTTTACAAATAACCCTGTATATACCAATTTAAAGACAAAACAAAACAATAGGACAGAGGCATATAATGCGAGGCAGCAAAATGGTAAATAGAAATATACCAACTTACAACACAACTTTTGGCCAAAGAAGCTGTATCTATTTTGCAACAAAACTCTACAACATCCTTCCTCCAACCTTCAAAAACATTGAAATGATTGAAGAGTTCAAAAAAAAGATAAAAGCATGGCTAAAACAAATCGATGCAGATAAATTAGAAGGAGTTTTAAAAAATACGTAGTAATTTAAAAATAGAAAATTATTAAGTATAAACTAGTCCGCCTCAGCACAGGAACCCCTAGTGAGGAAGACTAAGAACACAAATATTAACAATATCATTATACATACATACTATTATATTAACACTTTGACTGCTGAATGATATTCTTCGACATCATCTCGGTGCTGAAAATTTAGCCAATATTTAAAATTCTTAAGAGAATGATTTTGGGGATAATTCATTGTCATTTACCCCCATAAACCCATTAGTTCTCTCCAGGCGGTCAGCACCGCCATAAACACACCACTGTTTTTTCAATGACAAATGTCGTGTAGTGCGTTTACACTCGCCCAAAAATATATCTGGTCAATATTATTCACCAAAATAATTATTTTTCAAAAATTATTATTATTGCATATCTTATCTTATTCAGATATTTTACAATTCAGACACTGTCTACTGTGTAGGGAGTAAAGGATAACAGTAGTATTCCATTAGACTTTTTCATAAAAATTGTTACCGATATTAATATTTTCATACATATAAAAAAATACATCAACCGTTCTCACAAAAGCGATCTAGAGTAGATGTTATAATAATTAATAGGCAGGAATAATTCAAACAAGCTGACGTTGGCTATTAATGAAACTATACTTTTCTTGATTTTGTACTAAAAACACTAACCGAATAAAACGAAAGCGAAGCAAATTATTTTGAAAAAAATGTGCACAATAAATGTAAAGATCCATTTTATTTTCGCCCTGAATGCCTGACCAACCAGATTTTTTTATTTTATTATTTGTTTACCATTTACATTTACAGTGTTATGTAAAACTGCACAGAACTTTTACAGTATGGTTTAGAACAATGTTTTCATACATTTTTAAATATGAACTGCTTCAGTTTGAAATGTCAAGATTATGTATTATATTTTCTATAATTTTTTGTTTTTTATCACTAATCCTAAAATGCCTTTGAGAAACATTATAATATATCATATTTATTTACAGAAGTTTGCAGGAAGTGCGCACAAATTATCCTTGAAAAATATTACACTAGAAAGTTTGTTCTACACAAATATAAAAAATATAACTGACTCAAAAATTTTTTGGGTCAGTTATATTTTTTGTATACCACGTAAAAATTGTCTTTACTCTTAGAAGACTCTTATATATGAATTTAAAAAAAAACACTGAAAATTGCTATATTGTGTAAAAGTTCTTATTACACAATGAAAAGTTTTTTTCCGTAAAAATTGGAAAATATAATACTTACTTCAAAATATTATAATAACAATCAAAAATATAAAAAAACAACACGCAAAAATTTCTGTGTGAACGAACTTTATGTTCATAAACGGAAGGAACGCAAAAAAAGCGAAAGAAATTGACCCAACTATACGATGTATTGTCTAGCACCAACCCTCAGGTATAGAACGCCGATAGGCGTTTTCAGCACACAGCGAATGTTTTTGAGAACGCCTATAGGCGTTTTCAGCACTGGACGTACAAATTGTGTCTAAATAGAATCTAATAAAAAAATAAAATTAAAATTGATACGCCGAATCATGCCGAAGAAGTATAACTTCTACCGCGCGTGTATAAATGCAAACTCCTACAATTTTAGTGTAGTAAGATTAGTTATTGTAAAAATCTATCTCGTTTGAATGCTGGTTTTTAATTGCCCATTATTTTTCTCTCGTATCATGGAAGTTTAATATTACTGTCGTGTTTCACAGTTCAAATCACTATGGAAAACAAGCAAAAAACTAACCCATAAAAAACAAGTTTTTATTATACTCCCTTTCTCATTGAAAAGGGTTTCGCGCCTACTCCACGCGTCGGGCTCGAAAATTGAAAAATATATAAATCGTTAAAATTTCGAATAATCCAAAATTATACTTATACTTATTATAATTTATTTTTTATCGTCGCCACGAGTCTGCCTGCAAAGTTTCAGCTCGATTGGACCACGAGAAAAGGGTTAAAAATCGATCCAAAGTTTTTTCGACAAACAAGCGACAAGCCGACAAGCAGACGTTACGAGTTAAAAGAAAGGGAGTAAAAAGGGGCATTATTTTATGAGTTCTAAACGAGAGGGAGGAACAGCAGACGCTGCTCGTAAAATAAACGATGCATTTTGTATGGGTGCTGTTGGGGAACGTGCGATACGATGGTGGATTCAAACATTTCGCTGGACGAGAACCTTAAAGATGGCAAAGATTGATAACAACCTATTGAAGGTCGAAACAAGTTGAATCAGAACCACGCTTTCAAAAACCACGTATTCAAAAACTTGTCCAAAACTTAGACGTCAGTCAACCAACAGTTCCGAACCACAAAAAAGCCAGGAAAGTAAAAAAAGCGAAAAACATTAATTATCTATTTACCAACCTCATCAAAATTCCAAATATATGTGAATGTCCTAGAATATCCAATGTCTCGATCACATTTTTAACCAGGCGATTTCCTTGGATCTTCTCCGAATTAAATCCAGAGGAAGAACAAAAAATTCATCGGTGGTGCAAAGAGATGGTCAGATTGGGTGACGTTATCCAGGATAGAAGAATGACACTGAGTTTAGATAAAGTCAGGAAGAAGACGAAGATGTTAATGTCCTGGAACTCAATAAATCAGTCTCTTTCCATGTTCCCTGCAGACGTACCCGACAAAACGTGCTCTTCCATGTTCCGAGAAATAGAGCACCCCACACACAAAATACATTTTTATATCGCGCGTGCAATGTTTTCAATAATAATTGTTTCGATATTGACCTCTTCATTGGTCTTACTGAATTTAAAAGAATGCTTTATATTACATATACTAAATCGACTTTGACCATTCACTCACTATACCTAATATTCTCTTCCTCCACCTCTATCCCGACTCCTACCTCCTCATCTTTTTTCACCCATTATTTAACTCATTTCTTGATATACTTTTTCTTTTTTCACATTCAATCGCTTAACATTATTCAGTCTTAACATTGTTTGTTGCTTACTACTATTCATTAATTAATTCAAAATAATAAACTTAAAAATATCTTATCTAACTTTGTTCTTAACATCTGTGAATCTTTTTAATTAATTAATAAATAATGGTCTATGAAATAAACACTATGCTTTTACATTATATGTTTAAAAAACTGTTAAGATTCTTTTTAATAAATAAAGTAAGTCGTGTATATATCAGCGTTATTTATATAAGTCAATCATTCTGATATATCGATTCTCCCAATCTTTCTGGCTTATGGGCACCCACTCCGATAACCTCACCTTTTTTTATTATTTTTTATTGTTTAATAATAATAATATACATATTTTGTGTACATGCTGTTTGTGTGCAAAATACGTTTCACATTAAGATACGCTACTTAGGAATACTTAATATAATGCACTACAATATTTCACTACAAAGTTATCACCATATTTCTTAGTTCATTGTGATATTTCTTCAATATTTTTCTATATTTTCTTGTCCCGCCATCAGAAGAGCGTCCTATCACGCTACTCCTCCTGATGATGCTGGATAAGACTTCAGCGAAACGTCGAGATTAGCTTCTCAGTGAATATACGGTTCGTATAAAATATCCGATTTATTTAACACATAAATATGTCCAACGACCGTCACAATAACCTCAACTTTTTATTTTTAGTGAAATTTAAAATAAATTAAATTTTAATAATGATTATTAATGAAATTTAAAATGAATTAAATTTAATGAATATTATTATTACTGAAATTTAAAATAAATTACATTTAAAAAATTATTATTATTAAGTTCTGCTGGTTAACTATTTTTAAGTGTTACAGCTGTTTCATTGTCAAACAGTCTTAACTTTTTATTTATTATTTGTCTTAGAGTATATCTGGTGGATTTGTTGTTATAAGATTTTACACATTTTAATAATTCATCAGGCTGATCCTTACATGCATATTTTTGTTTTTTTACTTACGATAGTTTTAATTGTTCCTAATTGTAGTTGTTTTACTTCGTCAAAATTTGTTAAAATCTTAGTTCGTGACTGCTTAGGCCGTAGTTTATAATTCAGTCTACTAAACCATATTTAAAAAATAAAGTTCATAAATTTGTAAATAAATTACGGTCATTATTCTCCCAAATTCCTTACTTGTACCTGAATGATGGGCATCGTTCTCTCAAAGAAATCTTGTTACATGCTCAAAGTCTTGAAAAATTGCAAAATCGGTGAATCGGCCTTTCTTAGATTTGATAAATTGTTTTTCGGCGGGCTACGTGCTACCTACGAAGCGTATCGTTACCAACTTTTCAAGGAATTTGCGTGCGAGTATTCTCCTTGGTTTTTTTTACGTTTAATTGGACTATGAAACTTTTTATGAAATTTAAAATGAATTAAATTTTAATAAATATTCTTATTAAGTTCTGAGTTACTAAGTTAAGCGTTATTTCAAATGTGGCAGCTGTTTCGGCTTGCAAGGCCATTGTCAAGCAGTGGATATACCATGTATAATTGACTTATTTATACGATTTAGGTTATCCCTTCCCCTATGGATAATTCGTAAAAAAAACTATCATAATACCGTAAAATAGAACCATGGATTACACATGGTCTTGTCGTATCCCCTAGGAAAAAAAAATATTCTCACAAACAAAAAATATCCGAATAACGAACATCTAAAAACATACATACCTACCCAATAAAAGTTAGAGAAACAAATTACTATCTCTCGTTAGAAAAACAAAAGAAGAATATTATAAAAAAACAGATTTAGAACGCAAAAACGACAAAAAAATCTAGCAAACAATAAATGAAATAATCGGCAAAAGAAATTCGAAAATAAATGTAAAAAAAAATTATTAAAAGAATATTATCGTCTAAATGTGAATGAAAATGAAGCTTCTAAATGTGCTAACATTTCTAATAATTGTTTCTCAAATGTGGGAAAAAACCTAGCAAAAAAATTGCACCAAATTGTGATGCCGCAACATCAACCACTTCACCAAACCATGGCTTTCAACCCTTTTCTCTGTTCCAAACAATATCTGAAAATGACATAAAAAAGATCACAAATAATCATAAAAATAATACATCCCCTGGCTTTGACCAAATCACAACAACGATACTTATTATATTTTTTCCTAGGCTTTTATTATTACAGCTTTATTTTATTATTAAAGATTTCTCGCTTTATAAAAGTTATCGAAATTCCCCGTTTTCTGTGAGCGATTAACTGAATTATTTTTAAAGTGCCTCTATTTGGTTGTTATTTTATTTACACTCATGAGATTATTGCATTAAATATTATTTTAATTTATGGCCTTGATTTTAGGTTTCTTAAACATATTAAGAAGTGATGTGAAGTGAGTGAAGATCATTTTTTGTTGAATATTTAATAGCGTTATGTTTGGATCATTTTTGCGTGTATTGATTTCAAGTTGTTGAAGTCAATTCACTCTGAAACATTTGGTTTCTCTATGTACAGATGTTGGCGCGTCATTACTGAATAGGACATGGTTTTCGTTTAATAAATGAGCTGCAAATTTTTAATCTAAATTTTTATTTTTATTTAATTACTTAAAAATCGTTGGCGTCTTGTTTAAACAAGGCCAAAATAGATATGTTTATTCCCATACACGTTCCACTTAAATGAAACATTTTTAACGACTTGAAGTGTTTTCAGATAAATGAACACCGCACATTCACGCACAAGCATTTAGATTATTATGTTTTGATCATTATAAAGTATTTTTACGTATTTTTTTAGTCAGTTCATTTTATTATATACAATTTTTATTACCTGTTTATTTAAATGGACACGTGATTGAAGCATCATACAGATTGCGATTTTAGATGAACGCGCGTCATATCTTAGTGAATAGATTGATATCGATGTCTGCAATGATTTAAAATTTTGTTCTGAATGATGCCTATTCTACTTCTTTTTCGTACTCTCACTCTAATGGACTCGGAGGCCTATCACTTGTACAGTCTCTGTCCTGTGCTGCGTCGATTTCTTAGAGCCACTGAATTTCCACCATTCTTCGCAGAGTCTCATTTTTCTCCTGGATCATCCTAAAGGCCTTCTTCTATAAACATATAATTTTTTTTGTTGTCATTTTATTTTTACCTCTTGCAAAATTATATTTACAGTTTAAACGCAAGAATTTCCCGAAATCGGGTGATAGGCCAAGTCATAATAGTTATCAGAAAAATATTTGAAAAAATCTAAGTCATGTGTTTTAAAAATTATAAACATTTTTAAAAAATCAAAAAAATCTACACCCTGTGACAGCCTTTTCACTCCTGTTGCTACAAATCTTTATTTTTCTGCATTTTTTTTATTATTATGTAATCCTGAATAATGCTCCTGTAAACTTTTGTCCAAAATTCAAAGCCAACTGCTCCAGCTTGGAAGAAAATAAATCAATACTTGCCCAGTTTTAACCGACTGTTTTTTTTTATTTTTTAAAATATTTTTCTGATAACTATTATGACGTGGCCCATCATTTCGATTTTAGCTTAACGTCGAGATACGGGACAGCCTGTAGGTATATTTCCTAAATTAATTGTTCTTAATTTATAATATAATATAAAACTACAATATTAAAACTTTTAAACGAAAAGCTGATAAAAAAATATATAGAAAGAACACTAAAAAAATACTACAGTGAATTGTACCTAAAACAATTCACTGTAGTATTTTTTTAGTGTTCTTTCTATATTTTTTTTTATCAGCTTTTCGATTCCCATGCTTAGGACATGACCAAGCCATCTTAAATTCGACTCATGAATATCGTATATATTTTAATAAAAACAATTTTTTAGTTTTATTACCGTTACAACTGGCCAACAAGTGTTACTGTAGTGAAACACATCACAAAAATTCTGGGAACCTTCTAGAAACTTCTAGAACCTTATCTAACGTTTCTTAAGTTATAGCTGAAAGTGGAAATTAATAGTTAATCGATGGTATTTTACTACATTTTTTTAAAAATAAAGATGCGAACGCGCAATTCTTGTCGCATCGGTATTACTATTTTCAAGTTAGTCATATTTCCATAGCTCAAGCTAAAAGCTTGTGCTATGGAAATAGGACTAACTTGATGATATCTGGGAATGGGGCTTGAACCAAGGACCGACCAGATTACTAGGGGAACGTCATGGCCAACTAATAACACAAACAAGCTACTAATGCAAAAAAATATTTCTAACTCAAAAACATTGTCAATCAATTGTACCTCGCTTGCCATCTTGATTGGACATCTTTGTACGGGAAGTATTTTTTCGTTCTCGCCTAGCATATCCACGGATAAAACTTAACTAAAGAAGCGCATTTGCATTGGAGGGATTATGTCCTAAATATTGTTTTATATGTTACATGAGTTTCCCAAAATATGAGCCAATCACAGCAACCAGAAAGATTTGTGCAATGTAAATGTAAAAAAGATTTACGAAATTCGAATCAATTGATTTTAGTAATGAATTCAAACTCCGAAGTGATGCGCCTAAATTTTTAATTGGAGATCTTTGAGCGATGACGGTCGGATCGCCAGCATCGCACGTGGGTCGGGGATTAAGAAAGAAATTTATTCTTTCCAATCTCCGCCGATAATGATTGACACTATTGACCCCCGAGATACACCAGGCCAAAGCTGACTATAATCCACACTGGACAAATCATACTTACAGCTTTTCCTGGTACGTCGAGTGCCGAATCAATCTTCAACACTCCTGGCTTCGTCGAACCCGGAACAGATCGATCTGTCTCAGGAAGGCTAATGTGAACTGATTCTTTGTCGGATTCGTACGCCACACGAAGAAGAATGTCGGTTCTCACCGAAAAGGACACCGACACGCTTTCCGACTGTCGCCGGGCGGATTTTCAAAAGTTTAAATCCTGGCTAGCGGTTGGCGTAGAATACATCGGGTACCAGATTCGACCAATCAAAAATCATTTCGCGGCCGGCGCGCGATACAAATTCCAATCTTTGGAATCTATCTCCAGGCAAGCGTCTTAAACACCTGATCTAAAAACATTATTTAGATTTTTTTTTAATTTTGTAAGTTTGTTATCAACTGTGCGATATATTTTATATAAGAAGTTATATTATCGATGGATTTGGCGTTAACAATTATTCACGATGATCATTAAATTAGGTAAAAAACATTAAGTTTGTTATCTTTACGCGAGTTAATAAGAACCCCTAAAAGATAGGAAATAGTAAAATATAAAAATATTATTAAAATATACGTAGAGGTAGGAAAGTTTATATTTTTCATCTAATTTAGTGATCATTAAGGAGTTTGATGTATCGTGACCTTCTTATGAATTGTAATAAAATGCATCATCTCTCACACTCAATATACCTGAATTCTGTAATAATAATAAAGTAGGTAGGTACTTGTTACGCCGACAGAAAACGTGGACAATTTAATTATAATATTAATTTAGGAGTGCTTTGTGGTAGTTTGACTTTTTATATTTACCTTGGTATGCATTAAACGCGAATTCGGTCCAGGAACGCCATGTATAAGAAGTACGAGAGAAGAGGGTTAAGAACGCAATTACAAGTCGAAAGGCCTAAATATGACGCCTTGCGGCTCGGGTTTGTTTTTTATGTGACGCGGCGATCGATCAACTTCAACATCAGAGCGATCTGTAGAGAAAAGTTGGTCCTTTAATGAAGTTATAAAATCTCGATTGTATCAATTTATTCGACCCCTAAAGAAAAGTCTAACGACGCCATTTCGTGAAAGTTCTATAGAAGCTGGCTTGTCAAATGAAAAGATTCACAATGTCGGCAATATTATAGGTTACAAGTTTGATGTTTCTTACGGTAAACCACAATATTCTCTTTTTTAAAACGAGGGTTCCGGATTCGATACTTGGTGAGGTTACAGTACATACCTATATGTGATTTACCCAGCTTGTTTGTTTCAAAGTCAAATTACTTAGTATACACCTCTTTACTATATTTTTAAAAACTTTTATGTCATATTTTATCAATTTGTGTATTAACCTTTTTATATAGATAAATGTCGTCGCTTACTTTTTTTATGCTTTTTGAGTTGTATAATTTCTCTATAGAAAGTATTCATATATCTCTTATTGTAAAGGCAGCGTTCATAAAAAACGCATCGCTAGACCATTTTTTCCTCGACTTAAGTTGTAAAATAGGTCACCACGAAAAGTCCTTTTATTTAACGGGATTATACAGGGTTATTTGGAAAACATTAATAACCTCAAAGGACTATATTTCTGCCTTGATTATGAGTCGAAAATGTTCAAGCTATCATGACCTAATATCAATAGTTATGGAGATATGCGACATCAAAGTTTGCATTTTATTTCAATATTTCTGACTTTTTTTTGTAAAACGTTGGACTATCATTACAGTAACTCATATCGATTACGAAAAATTCATTTGTTTCAATACATGTTAAATAAAATGATAAAAACCATGAAAATTTTCCAATTGGAATTGGAAGGTTTTTATTTTTTTATTTGACTTGTATTAAAGGGAATGAATAATTACAAATTTGAAGTCATACTTATTTTGAATACGGAATGAGATCAGCTATTGGATAGGAAGCCTAAACGCCTCACACTCTCGAAACGAAGAAGACCAGGAAGATGGACCGAAGATGGTGGATGGAAGACAAAAAGCAACGGATAAACAAGAATGGAGAAGACTTGATTTAGCCAAGGCCCATCCAGTACTGTCGAACTCATGATGATGATGATTAAATACGAAGTTACAGACAGACACTTAAAATAATTATCATTGCGAATCTATTTTATATTTATATAAACAATGCAAAGGTTTTAGTTTACGAAAGTGTAATCACAAAATCATGTTCTAATAACATGCACCACACAATGTCGAAGAAAAATTAAGATAATTAAAAATAATTAGAATACAATAAATCCTAATACACATTATTTTGATTAGATTATTTTAAAATACACCTAAGATCTCGCTTCCTCGTACGATTTCGCTACTTTGTTACTGTTTTTTGATAATGGCAGGGCGCGCACTATGTGTAGCATCATTTTTGAAGCAATTGTAATATAGATTCCGTAGGCGTCCTATCAGAGTCTAAAATGCCCTGCCGTCAAAATAGATTTCTCCAATACAACGTTTCTGCGTATCTATTGAGTCCGTGCAAACCAGTCCAATAACCGCTCGAATCAGGTCAGCCCAGAGAAGCGTTAACAGCACAACAAAAACACGCTTCTGTGAGATTTTTTTAAACTGAAAACATTTTGCGTCATATGACTGGTTTCAAATTGATACTCAAAATCATTATTTACGGGTATGAGCATCCCTATAACAAGGGTTTATATGTACATCAGGTTCCAAAATGATTTTATTATTTTTAAATGGTCTGTATGCACCATGTGCGATATTTTATTTTTCAAGATTTCAACTCAATGTTGTCGAAATTCGATTTCAAAGATTGCCTAACGCGGAAAAGGATGTATGCATATTTATCTATATTCATTACTAGTAATAAATATGACGGATGCCGACAGTTCGACAATGTCACTGGGATTGCATAACAAACATGAATGAGCGAAGAAAACTTAAAATTAATGTCTAGGTATACCACCCCATTAAGCTAAAAAGCAGTATCTCCATTAAACAAATTACTGAATAAATCAATGAAATGTGAATGGAGCAATTTCTATCATTCAAATGATTTTTTTTTCGCTCAGTCAATAGACATTGAATTGATACAGATAAAAGAGGTTATTTTATTATTTTTTGAGGTATGTTTATATAGTTTAAACCTCAATACTGCAAATAAGCTACATGTACCATATCCCACATGGATTTACTGCAAATCAAAAATGTTTATATTTTAATATTTTGATGGAAATACGGCAAAGAAGCTTATTACTAACTAACTTACCATCACGCCGTTTCTCCGTGGGGGTAGGCAGAGAGGATAGAGCGCCACACTCTTCTGTCCTGACATACAACTCTCGCCTCATCCACATTCATACATCTTCGCATACAAGCTCGCCGATTGATGAGGCTTCTAACGGGACTATCTTCCAGTATCTGGTTAATCTGGTCATGCCACGTCTTCCGCGGTCGCCCTCTCTTTCGGGCGCCCTCTCTTTCGGACGCCATCAACACTTGCATTATATATCTTTCTTACCATTCTTTCCTCATTCATTCACTCAACATACCCAAACCATCTGAGCGACCCTTTTTAATTCTATTAATTATGCTAAGATCAGCTCTACATTCATTCCTAATATCTGCATTCTTTACTCTATCATAAATTGATTTGCCACACATACGTCTGAGGGATCTCATCTCCACTGCATTCAATCTACTTTCGTTCCTCTTCTGCCAACTCCAGGTTTCGCTTCCATACATCAGTGTTGGTACCAGAATTACATTATGTACCGCTAGTTTTGCCTTGAAAGACATATTTCTATTAGAAACTATTGCGTTCAATGCACCGTTCACACTATTCCCCACAATCACTCTTCTTTCTATATCTTTTTCAACATTCCCTCTTCTATCGAACATACTTCCCAAGTACTTCCTAAAATTTGACCTCAAGTATCCAAAACCACAAAAAAAAACATTTTTCAAAAAGTATGGATTTTCTAATTTTTAGGTTAGTGGGGCAGTATAATTGGCAAGTTAATATCAGAAAATAACAAAAAACTGAAGTTCTGGTGTTTATTCAAGTGTTTTTTCTCTTCTTTCTGTAAAATTTTGTTTTTGTATATCGAACCTTTCGACGCCTTACAGGGACGCCTTCAATTGTATTATTTCAAAATAATGTACCTTCAATTAATAGCCTAAGAAGGTAGAATGGACAGTAGAGGTCCAACTAAAACGTGTACTCAAAAGTTAAAATATGTACCACAATGCATCAAAACCACAGTATAGTAAAGCTTTATTATACTGTGTCAAAACCTATATATTATTCTGTATATTAACCTGTATATTATTCAGAAATTTGGACCCTTTCAACAAGCCTATAAAGAATATTTCACCACTTTTTGCCCTACGTTATAATATAACAATATATTTATTCAATTTAGGGCTATTTCCCTTGTCACTTACAATAATGAAAGAAGATAAAATATTGCTTTGCACCGAAAAAATTCCGAGGAAAATATATTTCGTTATAAAATAAACTTCTTGCAAAGAATAAGAAAAAATTTATTCAAGAAACGGGATGATAATTTGTAAGTCGTTAATTGTTTCTTGTTCCCCTATTATTTACTTGAGTAACGAAGAAGATATACAAAATTTAAAAATCAATAAAACAGAGCGATGAGAACCATTTTAAAGAGATAGATACCTAATCAAAAATTCAAAAAGATGCTAATTTATAGTTTTTATTTTGACAGATTTTCTCCAGAAACGGAATTTACTCCAGAATAATAATTAATAAGTCATTAATTATATCTCATTTTCAATATTGTTCCACTATTATTTACTTGAGTAACGAACAAAATATATAAATTTAAAATTCGACAAAACAGAGCGATGCAAATCATTCAAAGGAGAAGTAGATACTGTAGTCTGAGGCTTGGATCGATATTTTTCTATATTCTCATCGAAAGATATCGATCATGTCGGAAGCCGCAGACAGCAGCACAGCCCTATACCTTTTTTTTGGGAGAATATTCTGGAAGCATTCGCAAATATCTATAAATAGAGGGAGAGACGCGATTTTTAACACTCTCCTCGTAGACCTCGTTCATCCAGTGTTTTATAACTAGTCTTAGGTTTTTATTAAAAAGTATTGTTAAAAATCTGTGTATTCGCAATTAAATAAATCTTGTAAGTATATTCCAAATTCTTCTTTTTATTCTCTGCTTCCCGAA